>JBCFYV010003427.1:0-26812 GCA_039000515.1 Timema cristinae
GTCTCTAAATATATTATTTGACCTGCTTCAGTGACCACATGGACTAAGGCGTCACTTTCGCAATAGATTGAACTGCGAATGACGGTGATATAATAGTTTTTTATTTCAGTTGTATGTACTGTGAGTGATTTTTCCTAAATGGTTTTCCCTCCCACTCCACGCAAATACGGGTACACCTATTATAAATTCAACCTTCCTATTCCATAACGAGTTAGCATAGTTAGTATGTATGCGCGTATATCAAATGGTCTGGAAGATGTAATAGTATATATATAATATATATATAACTCCTACATGGTTACTACATTATTTAAAGCACTGGCAGAGGATGAAAATCCTTGAATAGTTTCCCAAAAAATCAAAGTTGAATCTTGACACCATCTTGACACATGACACCATTTCTTGTGCAAAAAAAAAGAGGACTATAGCTGTAAATAAAGTGCATACAATACAGCACGTGAACAATACGATGGATGCGTATAGCCCGAACGGGTAGTAAGACGTGGTGCTAATAATAATAATAATAATAATAATAATATAATAATAATAATAATAACAATACTATGGCTCTTTTGCCATTTTATCATGGTATAATAAGAATAGAGTAAGTTTTTTAAATAATTTCAGTAGGAATATTTACCTAATCTCCGATGGGTTTGAATAAGATAAGAATAGAAAATTACTTTCAAATCGTATTTTTTTCTTTGTACAGTTGTAAACCTTTATATTTGGGTTTAACTCTCCAATAATTTTTAATTTATATTTGTTTTAATCAAATATTTGGCTGTTAAAAATCACTCAACTATTCATTTAAAAATTAAACTCTTAGAAGCATAGAGGACTATCTAATTTTACAACTCAAAAGTGGTACGGTAAAAATAGCCTATATGGGGCGTATTCTATTTCTTATTAGCTACAAGATATTACATGCAATAATTTATGAAAATTGAAACTGGTACAGTCCTAGGTGTTCACACGGTATGGTGCTATGGCCACAACATATTTTATAGTTCAATTTTGACTGTAATGGCTTTTTTAAATACAAACTTTTGTTTGCAGCCAAAATATATAGCACTTTACTATACTATTGGGGTTATTTATTGTGTATTAATACAGTATTAACTATAAAAAGCGACAACTGCAGATCACATGACTTGACGTATATATTTTAGCATCACATCTTCCTACCAGTTTGGGTTATTCGCTTATGTACTAATTACGCTAATGATTTTATGGATTATGAAGGTTTAATTAAGAGGGATTGCATCCACAGTTGCTTGAAAGGAAAGTGAAAAAACGTTTAGGGAAAAAAATCTCAGTGCACCCGACCGGGATTGAACCCCGATCTCCCATGTCTTCAGCAGTCTAGTCCAACACGAGAGAAACGCGTTAGACCACCGAAGTGGGTACTTGACGTTTACATTTGTGAAAGAAGCTCTAGTAACTTTTCTAGCTTATTACGAAACCTGGAAAGTGCAATAAATTGTGTCATGTGAACCGAGCTTTGTAAAATTACACTTGTCCCTATGTATTAAAAAACACCGTTTACACTAAATATTAACTTCAGTAGATCCTTACAAATCTTTCCCACGTTTCTTCCGAGCAGGCGCTTGTCTCCAAAAGAGAAGATGTCGGGGAGGACGCCGCGACGCTGACGGAAGAGGCGCCGCCGCCAACCACCAAGTGGATATTCTTGGTCATCCTCTTGGACCGCATCATGTTTCTTGTTTTTTTATTGGTCTTATTAGTTCTTCTGACGGCGCTAATTCCTTGAAGAGGCTATACAACCAGTGTCTCACAAAGATCACGGGTGGGGGCAAACAATCACAGTGTTGCCAGCTTGTTTCAATTTGTTTACACGCTATGATAGTTTCAATGTATCTGTGAATAGCCATCGGCTATCCTTTTCATTTATTTGTTGAATATAAAAAAAAGCCCTTTACTTGATTGTTAATAATCCATTAAATAGATTGATATTGTTTGTGTTTGCTAATAAAATAAAAAATTGATTTAATAAACTTTGTATTATTTCATATGTTGAGGCCAATTGTAGGTGTTGTTAAAATAATATTAATAAACCTGTACTCAACATGAATTATAAACTAAAGAATATTTTATTGTTAGCAAATATTTCTACTTTTAAGTATCTTCTTTTAGAAAAAAAAAATTGGGACAAAGATTGTAATATACTTACACGTATCACTACAACTTTATATATATATATATATATATATATATATATATATATATATATATATATATATATATATATCTGTTAAGTTAAGACGTATAGCATAAATATGTGCATAAGTGAAAATGATTTCACTAAGACTTTGTATTGATTTGAAAATTGGAACTAAAGAAAGGGTGAGTGGTTGGAATTTCTTAAAATTCAGTGGTCTGTGTCGTTTTCTGAAACGACTTCTCTCTTTTTTTTTTTTCGTCCAAGATTATACTACCTCTTGCTTTTCCCCTAAAACCGCCATTTGTCGTGTAAATAAAAAATAGTTGAAAGAAAACTATGACAAGGTAAAAAGGATAGCTCGCTGCTGGATCTCAATTACCTTAGAAATGTGTGTTGTGAGCCTCTCAAAAATTCCTATATTTGTTAGAGGAAGGTTAAATCTAGAACCCTTTTTAATTAAGCCTAGTTTCATAGCTTCACAAATATCCATGAAAAGTATTTTAAAATGAGCTCGTCATTTTTTCACACAATTTTTTTCTATTAATAAAAATCAAACTATAGGGTTATTAAGGAAAAAGTGCCCTGTTGGAATTTTTCGACTTTATTTTTGAGTGAACCATATTTTGAAATAACGCATCGTATAATTATATGTTGCGTTAGAGCTGAACGTCTGCGCGGCAATTTCTTGTTTACTGAGTCGGCCGCCTTGAGGCAGCCCCATTAAGCTGGGGATGCAAAGAACTCGAAAAATGACCAGTGTTTTTTCAGTTTTTATTGCAAAACACTTTTTTTGGTCAAAATAAATCAAATATTGCTTTAGTACAAACATAAAGAGTTTAATTTTCATCACGTGGTGACCTGAACAGTTGTTGAATATCCATCATGAGCATAGTGGCATTATCTAACAACATTTTTTAAATGGAGAGAAAATTATTATTATTATTATTATTAGCACCGCGTCTTACTACCCATTCGGGTTATACGCACTGGAGAGAAAAAGTTGTCAATAAATTACAGAACACCCTTTATAGATATTAAAGATCTGTTGATATCACCATGTGAAGAAAATTAAATGATAGGTTTTTACAGAAGTAATCTTTGATTTATTTTGACAACAAAACTGCAAGAACACTTAAACCTCTTCTCGCTATTACCAAATTCCCACCTTAAGGGGGCCGCCTTTTGGAGTGTTGAAACTCAGTGCAGACGTCTCTCTCCCAATATTTAAATATTTGTTTTTACCTGTTAAAATGTAAATCTAGTTAAGTTTCAACAAACAAACACGCTACACACCGTTAATCATACAGCTAATTTGAAATGCATGATCAGTGAATATTTACAAATGTATTCAAAATGTATGTGTAAAAAAAGTATTTAAATTATTCCCTGTATTTTTAAATGTTAGTAATCTACAAGTATATTGAACCGACTGAAAAGTCAAAGTCACTGGAACGAAACAATATTAACCATGCTTAAAGCTGAAAAGATTGAATTATAATACCAACATGTGCAACGCTGGTTCCCAGCGCTGTTGAGCCAACGCCGACAAGTATTAGCAAGCTTTAGTCATAATAATGCTTAGCACCGCGTCTTATTACCCGTTTGGGTTATAACATAAGTACTAGTTAGGCTAATGGGTTAGGAATTGGGAAGGTTGAGCAGGCGTTGGTAAATATCACCGTTGTTTAAAATGTGTCGGCATACAAAGAAAGCGTGTCAGAGCTTGTCGGCGCTTACCCTGAGCGCCGTTCAGCGAATGAGAATGTTTGAAACATTTATTTTCGGCGATCATTAAGCTTGCGGACAAACTCAAGATCAGATGTGTTCTCTTTCCTAGTTTTGGTAGTGTAGTGACACAATTATTACTATTTTATAAAAAAAAAATACAGTGAACTCAAATTAATTCTGGATTCTACTGAAAGAACTAAAAAAAAGTGACATCTGAAAAAAAATGTATCTCAAAAAAAAATTCTTACCTCAAGTAAATAACTAGTTGTTCTACTGGTTGCTAGTGCCAGTTTCCCCAATTTATTTTCAAGGTTTTTTTCAATCTTTGTGAGAATGTAAAAAAAGTTCTGAGTTACATCCTCATAATACAGCTAAAAAAAAATATCGATTTTTTTGTTGTTTATTTTTAACTGTGGGAAAAGGTGGTGGTATTCTCCAAATCTTCGCCACCCACGATTGATGTCATGGTCTCCTACTCTCTTTCTACACAGAGTTTTTATTTGTATTCTCAACCAAAAACTGTTCATTTTCAGTTGAAGACATCTTTCTTCATGGTAAGCTATCTGAAAACTGCACTTGTTTCCAGCTTTCTACGTGTCCTTGCCCTAACGAAAGTCTACGGAAAAGCCTCCTGCTAATGTATGTTACAATATATACCTCTATGTTTCAATCGCAAAGAGAATATTGACATCTGATAATGGTATGAGCAGGTTTTAATAATATACTTTACACTATATTAATTAATTATTTTATATAATTAATAATAAATAAATCATGAATAATGTAGCCATGCATCTCATATATATATATATATATATATATATATATATATATATATATATATATATATTAGTTATATTTATATACTAAACTTGTATACATAGTTAAAATAAACACTCAATATAAGTAAACTAAGATTGAAATCGAACAAGAAGATAGCCAATCCTAAAACACATGCCAAGCTTAGTTTAAAATAACTCACGGGCCATTTTGCACAAATGCTGCTCAGGGTTCTGGTATATCTATTTATAGTAACTCTTCCATATTTTAGAATTAAATAAATATATTCTTAACTGTTTTTAAATGTAATTTAGATAAAATCTAATGTTATTTTTTTTTAATTACTTTGATTATCTTAAGACAATAATAATATTACCTATTAAATAAGAATAGTATCATAATTTATAGTAACTTTTTTTAATTATTCTGTGTTTACAGGCCCGGTATCTTACAAACTTTACATCGATGGGCTGTTTTTCCACATAATTTTGGCTTCACTTTTACAATTACAATATAAATTTCCTTTTTAAAATTATAAAACAGATTTTGGCTCTTAATTTAAATGAAATTCAACCACCCCTAGTTCCATTTAGTTCGCCCCTATATTACGCCCCCGGTACTCTCCCCCGCTGGGCCCTCCACATTGCCCGGGATTTGTCACTTCTGACAGTCAAAATCTAGGTATATGCCTAAATGTTTACTGTCAGAAGTCAGCTGTGAACTGTCAGTCAGCACCAAAGAAGCCATGGGGTTACTGTACAAATGTTGTCACATCGGGTGTGGTGAGGAGTCTCACCTTCTCCATGTTTACCTTTTTGAAGTTATACTTCTTTAGGCGCGTTATGAAAAAATGATGAGAGTGAAATTTTAAGATGCGCGCGCATCACTGTAACACAAAAGTAACAGGTTGAAGTTAAACCGCTTATTAAGTCTCGAAAAAAAAAAAGCTACCAACAAAATAGAAATAGAACCTCTGTTAGTCGCGCATGTTGGTACGCTCATAGAGAAATTTATACTATGTTATTCCTTTCTCTATGGTACGCTCGTCGCCTCTGATCACTGTTTTCATATATATAATATTTATCCACATGTTTCTAGTTTCTACATTCACAACACGTGTTTTAGTTTCATACAAGTGCGAATTATATATGTGCTAATAAATTATATTCAGTAGTGATTTAAATTGAATATTTTGATTAATATTATTTACTATTCGTAAATATTAGTGAAAAAAATTGTGCTTATAGATTTTTTCAAGTGCTACAATATAATTGAGGTTAACTATCCGTATGTATTATTTATTGATATAAATAAAATAAAAAAATTATTTATATTATTAGTTTAAAGTTTAAGTTCCATTAATAAAACATTAATGTTTATAGAAACTTTAAAACTTATTTTAAAGTTATACTAACTGCCATATTTAGTGACGAGATGTCTTTGGACTTGGAGGAATACAAACCTCTTTGGATCTAGACGAAGATTACACAGTTCGTAGTTTTGTTTTGTAATACTGCAAGAAATGCTATTGCGTTGTTTGAATGTAAAAATCCAACAATAAAAGGTACGGAATTGTTTTGTTACCACTGTCTAAATTGAAACAAATTTTGTGCTTGACATACGTTTTGTTATTTTAATTAATTCATTATTAATTGGAGTACAGTTATGTAACTAATTGTATTTTAAGCCAATACAATAATATGCCGCCATTTAAATTTATTGAAGTGACAATCATGATTTAATAGTTGCGCCTACTCTTGAGTGGTGGCAAATAAAAGGCGCAACTTTGCTCTCAAATTGCGCCTGCTCCTTTTGGTGAATAGGGATTTGGAACATATTTCAAACTTGCGCTGGCGCAACTATTTGCTCCCTTTGGTGAATCCAGGCCCAGTAGTGATTTAAATTGAATATTTTGATTAATATTATTTACTAAATATTAGTGAAAAAAATTGTGCTTATAGACTTTTTCAAGTGCTCCAATATAATTGAGGTTAACTATCCGTATGTATTATTTATTGATACAAATTAAAATATTATTATTTAACATAATTAATACTAAATATTATTAAACTATTTTTTATTTTTTAATGATGCCAAAGAAGTATAACTTCTTACGCGCGTACATAAGTACACACACCCATTTTTATTTATCCAATACGCCACACCTTTCTTCCTTATAAGGAGTTCCAACGGCCATACACCTAGGGCCACACTCAGTGCATCCATTGCTAGTCTGGTAGGTTCCCGTCAGCCTCAGTAATATGTTCCTCTGTAGACCTTGAACCACCTTAGCCGGAAAAACATTGGTTAGTCTGTGAGCCCAGATACACACCACATAGCTCAAAATGGAGTAAAGGATTGTCTGATGGTATGTCCTTATTATCCGCTTAGGCATATAAAACCACCTCTGCCCCATGCTTGTAATTTTATTCATCACCGACATCCTCCATGTGCGCCGGGAAGTTTCTGTTCTCATCAAGGGTCACTCCCAGGTTTCTGACCGGCTTCGTCATCTTATATATTTCCTACCTACCTTTGTGGTCGGATCCCTAGCCAATCTACCCTCGAACAGCATGTAGGTCGTCTTCGTCGGTGCCATTTTTTACTTGACACTTTTACACCAGGTCTCAAGTTCTTCAAGCACCGGGTTACTTGTTCCCTCTAAGTTCCCTCTATAATACCCTTCTATTACTATTAGAAGGTCGTCTGTGGAGGCGACCGCACCCTGCGTCTCCGGTATCCCCTCCAACAAGTACAACACTGGTTCCAGGCTGGCATCCCAATTTTTCTTAGGATCACGTCTTACTATCCGTTGGGATTAAACGCTTATATACTAACTACGCTGATGGTTTCAAGGATTGGGAAGGTTATATTTAGATTAAATGTACCCACATTTGCGTGGAAGGAGAGTGGAAACCAATTTTGGTAAAATCACCCTCAGTACAACTGACCAAGATTCGAACCTCGATCTCCCCATTATCGGTGGTCTAGTTTACTGCGAGAGTAGGGCCTTATACCACACGACCACCGAAGTAGGTTCACACAATGTTTAAAAAAATTTCAGAGGAATGACCTCAAACTTCCATTTCTTAAAATTCGCTAGAAAACCATTATTATTTAGCAACAATTTCAAACATTTAACAAATAAATCTCGCTCCCCTCCATTTCCACGACCCCAGTTCTCACCCCAAAAATATCCCCCTCTTTTGTTTATATTATTAAGTATGTACTTATTCTAAACTACCCTACTATTCCTACTAACTCCCCAGATTATGCCGTTAATCAACTTGGTGTCAAACTTTCATAATATTAATTATAATTAATAAAAACAAATTCTGCAGCAACCTACGACGACGGACAGTACGAACCAAATTTCAGTATCATCTAGAGTGGCTTGCTGGTGACGGGGTGGCTGGGGTTCGAATTCCGATCATGTGTAATGAGGATAATTTCTCTATAAATGGCTTACAACTCCCCCCCCCCCCCCTCCACGCAAATGTCGGTAGGCCTACATATCTTATAAATTCTAACTTCCTATTCTTTACCCCATTATATTAGTTAGAATTGTAGCTTATATCCCAGCTCGATAGTAGGACGTGGAGACGTGGAGCAAAAATAAAAGTTTTGTCAGCGCACATAATCGTAATAAGGGGGCGGTTCTGAGTTCTGTTTACCAAGAAGGGCGTGAACAATATGAGCTATCACGGTATCAAGCAGATAGCTGGCAACCAGTTTATTTTTTTAGGAGTTAGTTTCTAAAGTGAAGAAGCACGTCAATAAATTCATTACAGCAACTGAAATGAGACTACACAGCTTCATCGCCATTTTCATGAGTGCTACGGTGAGAATCTCATGTAAGTTTATTTAATGGTATATAACGAATGTATTAAACCGTAAAAAATGTTCAACCTCCAATTAATCACTAAGAATTGAAAATCAGATAATATTATTAACTATTATAGTCATATGCACTTTGATCAACACTTTTCTATTACTTAATAATTAGTTATTCCACCTCTTTAATGAATTCAACTCAATTCAAATTAAATTTATTAATCTTCATTAACTCTTATAAAATAATATTAATTACTATCACTTTAATCTCCCTAATAGGTTTACCTTTAATTACTTGTATTATTAACTTAATATAGAGTTTTAAGATAAATAAATTAGTAACCTTCAAAATTATAAGTAACGTATAATCTTTAAGCTTTAGAAGATTAAATATTATCTATCGCTTCAGATTTATATTATAATGTCATTTTATTTACCATAGAGAATATACGGCTATGGTTTAAAAAAAATAAAAAATGTGGGTACCATATTACATGTATCTCTGTTCCTGATGCTACTGATGGAAATTATGTGTTCTATGGCTAAACCTCAAAGTAAATTGTGATTTTAATTATAGCCCGAAAATTGAGAGTATTTTACTGATGACTAATTTTTGGAAGTGCTAATTCTTTTTAAAAAAGTTTGTGATAATTTTGTTCAAATTGGGTATTTGGGAAGTGATTTTTATGATAAATAAGTATATATATATATATATGACACTGCGTCTTACTACCCGTTCAGGTTATACACTTATGAACTAATTATGCTAATGGTTTCAGGAATTAGGAAGGTTGCAATTAAAGTAAGTGTACCCACATTTGCTCAGGGAGAGAGATATAGTGAAAAACCATTATGAATAAAGCACCCTAAGCACACCTGATTAAGATTCGAAGCTCGACCCCCCCATCATCTGCATTCTAGTTTACTGCAAGAGTAGCGCCTTAGACCACGCGGTCACCAAAGCTGATGATTTATGTTTATTTTTCTAAAAAAAATGTTTTTGAAGGGTAGTCTACTATTAACTTATCTTTGAAGATTGTAAGTTTTACTAAAATATATTTTACAATTTTGTTTAAAATATCTATCTGGGGAATGTTTTACACAATAAATAACATTGTATACTTATTTATCAAAGAAGAATTCATTTGATGGTAGTTTACTGATCACTGATGTTTTTATTAATTTAAAATTTATGTAGGTATGTCTTGTTTAATATATGAATGAATTTGATCCTATAGATTTGTTTTAAATTTCTAATAAGGCTTTTGTTAGCACACATCGATGTCCCAGAAGACAATATTCTGCCTATAGATCTCCGTGGTGTGTTATTATTATTATATTATTATTATTATTATTATTATTAGTAGTAGTTAGTAGTAGTAGTAGTAGTAGTAGTAGTAGTACCACGTCTTACTACCCTTTCGGGTTATACGCATCCAGGCGGTCTAGGGGTAAGGTGTCAGACTTCTGTGCAGGCGGCCGGGGTCCAATCCTCGGTCCCGGCAAAGATTTATCTGATTACCAAACCCTTCCTTCACCTCTGACAAGACATCTTGTGAATGTGGGGAATGCCAGGCCTCCACCGTGGTTCGGATTCCACGTTAAACTGTAGGTCCTTCATTTCATCTCACAATCACCCTACCATTACACATTAGCGTAAGTGCGTATAACTCGAACGGGTAGTAAGACGCGGTGCTAATAATAATAATAATAATAATAATAATAATAATAATAATAATAATAATAATAATAATAATAATAATATAGGCTACGCATCCATGGTGTGGTTTCCAACCCCTCTCCAGATAAATTACTAATGTTGTGATTTAAAGCTTTACAATTATTTGGGGTTTGCAGAGTAGGCAATCCCTCCCCCCCCTTACCCCGGAGTAAAGGGACCTCAAGGCTGTAAATATTATAGTTTAGTGAAATAGGGAGAAGTGTGAAATAAGGCGGCTGTGAGTTAGTACAATAAAACCCCGGTAATTCAAACTAATTGGGACCGAGGCCTGTTCAGATTAGCGAAATATTCAGACAATCGCGATTATACCCGTTTTAACCTTACATTGTCCCTGTGGAGGAAAAAGGGAGGAATTAGGAAGGGGCATTGTGAAAGAAGTGGGCTTTGCTTTCCTCAACATCGATTTAATCTCTGGATTGTCGTCGAACATTCGAAGAGTAATTGTTTGATGATACATTTTTTTTATGGTTTACACAAGAAAGGCAGAAAGGAATATCAATAAGTGTTTGCCTGGCCTATTCGGATCATCCGGGATTTTGGACTACTGGAGTTAGGATTACCGAGGTTTTACTGTAGCAAGAATTTCAAGTAAGAACATAATATGTATTTATCAACAAGAGTAAGGGAAGCTTAACTAACACTGTATTTTTTCTTTTAGTCAATAACTAAAAGCTAACTTAAAGAAATACAAATTCAGAAAAGAGATACATAATAAACAAACCCAAATTGACCAAAACAATTTTAAGTTTTCCTTATCTTTATGTGCTATGTAGAATAAGACGACGCTAGCCAGGGGTTATTGACTTAAATGGTACTCGATCACATAATCGTAGTTAGCTTACGAAGTCTTATTCTTGTTCAGTGTACCAAATCGTGAGTCGGGACAATGTTGAGTCATTTTATTTCTTAGCTCTAAAGTGTTGCTATTCTTAAAATTGAAAAATGACACTTTTGCATTGGAATAGAACCCGAAAGCTTTGACTTAGTACGCCAATGCTCTGGCCACTGAGCTATACAGGAATCACCCCGTGCCCAGCGTCATTTTGAACTCATATTTGAAGGCAGAGTCTGTGATGGACGTGTGGAAATCATCAGCTACAAATGAGTGAACCATTAAGATGATGAGCTATTAGATAACGCAGCCAATCAAGAATGACCCTAGGATTTGGATGACTCCCGGATATATCAGTGATCAGAGCATTGGCGTACTAAGCCAGGGGTCACACTTTAGATTCTCGTGTCCAGGTGTCATTTTTCAATTTAAAGAATATGATATTTAGATACAGCTATGACCGTAATTAACAGATATAATAGCTTGTCTATTAAATCCGGCTAAGTAGTGAGTTATTGGAAACATTAACCTACACCCTGATTCCTGCTCCTAGTCAATCCATCCCTCAAGAATGAACGGTTTATTCTAAGTTTTATTCACCCTTGACATACATAATTTGTGGTAACGTCCTTGCCTACAGGCAGCGCCAACGATTTACTGGATTGCAAGACGTCCCCCACCTCGACAATTATAGACCTGAAGAACGCCATCTTTCAAAATTGCAAATTCGACTCGTCCATGAGGCCCATCCCCAGTGATGGTATAACTACGAATGTCTACTTCAACATTGCTGTACAGTTCATTGAATACGTAAGTTGGGCTTTTGGTCGGTTCATATTTGCCAAATATTAGTTTTACAAGAACATGACATAATATCTTCTAGGTTTCAAAGTTTAAAATCAGTGTGCAGCACCTGCATTTACGTGGAAATAGAGTGGTAGATTATTTAATAAAAACCACCCTCAGTACACCCAAACAGGATTAAAACCCAGATTTCCGAGTCTCTGCAATACAGTATATTGTGAAAATGACACCTAAGACCTACGAAGCGGTTAAGGGTTATTACTATTAGAAACAGCTTTGTATGCAATCTCTTTGCCAATATTTTTTTGGGAACCTATTTGGGCTATACATCTTTAATTAAATCAATGAAGTAGGAATGAAAAAGGTAGAATTTATATTAAATCTACCTGAATTTTCGTGAAGGTGAATTTAAAAACAATTTTGGACCCCATCCCCACCCCCCTCATTCACCCAGTTGAGATTCGAATCTTGGCCTCCCTGTTAGCCACAAACCACAAATTAGATTAGTTTGTCATTTAGTCCGCGTGCCCACCAGTACGTTTTTTTTTTACAAATTTATTATATTCTGTCACTTTTGACAAATTAACTAAACTGACTTTAATTGTAAAACTGACCAAATATGAGACGGAGGAATATAAAATAGCCTCTAAGTAACTTTTGAACTGTTTCGAAAAAGTCCAAGTTTTTTTTTATTTTTTACACTACATCTTATTACCTGTACATTATATATGCGTTTGAATTACGCTAAGAGTAGAAGTTTAGAATAAATGTATCCGTATTTGCGTGGTGGGTAATATTAGGGAAGAATGTATAAATCAAAACACTTTAGCACACCTTGTCGATATTTGAGCCCCGGCCTCAACGTCAGATTAGATGAGTATACCAATTAGTCAGCGTGCCCACTGATACCGGTAAAAGGACAAAAAACAAAAAAAAAAGCTCGTGAACCAATCATAGTGTTTGTCAATTTAGGTAAGACAGGCTCAATGCAAGTATCTTGTCATGTTCCAACAGGACTACTTTCTAACAAGATTTTACCCGGATCAGTGGACTAAATGTCAGAATCATATTATAGTCTTGAAGTTCGAATCCTGGCTTGGTGTAATAAGGGTGGTTTTTACAAAAATATTTTACGCTCTCGTTCCGCGTAAATGCGGATAAATCTCCTCTAAAACGCTACCATCTTTATCCCTACCTATTAGGAGCCAGGGGGTTGCACGAAATATATTTAGGGTGGGGGTGGGGAGAACCAGTGTTTTTCCCAACTCTAAGTATTTCGAAATTAGAAAAATTCCCAAGTAGCAAAGAAGAATACAAGAAGGATAATGTTGAGAACGGTGGGGGGTGGTGGTGGTGTTAATTTGGGGTGATAATCAAGCCTTGAACCGAGCTTTTAGGCAACCGTAATTTTAAATGTATTTATTTATTTGTTTACACTGGATTTTGAAAGCTACAAGGCTTTTTCAGTACATAAGGAAATAACTTGAATTATTATTTATTTTAATTTACCTGCATCTGAGCTAAATATCTATTTGAGTTTAAATAGATTTATTTAGATTTGCGGATATTGTTCAGATCGTGCATTTTATATTAAAAAATTTAACTGACTTTACTACAGCGGTTTACAACATTTTGTAGTTTATGACCACAACTTTTCTCTTTGCGGCCATCGCGACCTTTTGATAATTTAAAAGCTTTCAAATCCTGGTTTTTAAGTTTTTTCACTGTGTATTACTACCAGCCTGGACTATCTACAATTAACTAGACCAGTGGTATAGGTAACATTTAGAGGAAATATACCCTTATTTGCTTGGAGGGATATTAGGATAAACTACCTCTGGCCAGAATTAAAATCTTTACTTCACCTTCACTATCAAACCAAACTAAAAGAGTGACATTAAACCCGCATGCCCACTAATGCGTGTTTTAATTATTATGAATTGCTTTTAGTAATGATTATATGCGACTAATATGTAGTAAAATAGAATCAACAAGCCCGGGGTCGGGGGATGATTTTATATTATTCTAGCAGCATTACAAGGCTACCACAGTAAACAAGTCAGCAATAAGCTATCAGAATGGAATAGCCAAAAGGAACCTAATAAGTAGCTAGGTCGTGTTTAGCAATTTAACAGCTTACATTTCTATTAGAATTACCCATCTTCCTATAATCATTAAAATCCTTGAAAAACTAAATATAAATATAAAATCAATATAGTTTGACCCCACCCTAATCACGCTGTGACCCCAGGTTGGAAACCGCTACTTTATTATAACACAGTTTGAAGCAATATTTAACTAGTAAACTCCCGGAGATGTAGAACTCGCTCGTCACTCTATCAATAAATTAGTAATTTGGCCATGTTTATTTAAAAATATTTTCAACTATAAAATAAAGAAACAAAAAATGGGAATTTATTGGATAGTTCTACAATATTTTGATACCTGTCTACGGATGTCCTGCTTCATAACCCATGGAAGTTACCCTAAAATATTAATACTGGTACATCAATAAACTATTCTAAACATATTGTAATTTCAGCGCGTGAGGGTGAAGGAGGTTCCCCTGAAATTTTATTAAATATCTTATGCCAAATTCGAAATCAGCACTCTAAACAACATGGTTATACTCAATTTCATGCAAATCGAACACTAAACAACGAATTTAAAAATGTATCTCAAATTTGAAAATGTTAAAGGGTGAAAAAAACTTATTTTTTGTTTAATGTAGTCTACTTAATTGAATGAAAAATTATAAGAGCTGTAACAATGTAACACAGCCCTATTATCCTCTTCTTTCATTGTTGCTTTGAGCCTATTTAAATTGCTATAATGAAAGCCTATTTTAATAAACAATGAAATAAGATACATCAGTTCAATTCAAACTATTATGGATACTTGCTAAAAAAAAATTAGTATGTATTTCAGAAGTCAAACATTAACACTCACCTCAATGTCCTCATTTCTTCATTCAGAGATTTCGATGAGAAAATAATAAAATGTTGCATAACATTCCACGCATTTATGCGTTCAAAATGTAATAAAGCCCTAATTAAGGCATTTGCTGTACAACATAATATGATGATTTGAATCATAAAACTGTGACAGTATAGCAACCACGTAAGTCACAACTAAAAACACTAAACCGTAAACAAAACATTGGCTGACAATGTTGCCACTTTAAGCATTGCTAGCTGAGTGAAATTTTGCTACTGGACAGCTCATGTTCCCTTATGACTCGTTTCCATACTGCTATGACGTTCTTGTGCTTCTTTTGCACCTCGATGGGCGCCAATTATGACGTTATCGTTTTTCTCGCACCGCGATGGGCACCAATTATGAAGTTTCGGTGTTACGGATCCCTGTCTTGGGTCACAATTGATGAGATATTACCGTTTAATTAGCTGATAATTGCCCCGTGGTCGAGCACTAATTAAAGCGGTACGGTTTTTTGATGTTGTGAGATAATTGGTATTTATAGCCCCGTGATCGAGCGCCAATTAAAGAGTTTACTGATGATTAGAATATTGTATTAATTAATACACACTTATTATGTTGACATGTTTTTATTTCTAAATCTCGGTTTATTTCAAGAGAAAATAGATCATGTCGTCGACGAACTATTTACGCGAACTATAGTACGATCGTAGGGATCGCGGACAGGAGCTGCAGTCCCGAGTACTTCAAGGACTGGACTCCTAGTACCTTTTCATTGCACCATTCTTTGTATATATCCATTACTCATGGAAGCTTCTAGAAGGTCGTGTTATAAAAAATTAAAATACAAAACAAAAACATCTCGGTGTTACTAGGAGGTTCGAGAGCCGGAAACTGACTCAAGTTACTTTTTAAAATCTCTATTCGATCATTCGATAAGAGGAAGTTATTATTTAAAAACCTTAAATTGTCATATTGACTCGACTGGTACACTCTGACGTCACTTACAGTAGCGTGTACCTTCTTGGAAGAAAAAATGCCTCAAGCACCATGTAATAGATTATAATTTAAATGAAATAAGATACGTTAATAAAATTAGGACGATATTATTGTCAATGCTCTCACATATTCTTTAGGGGAAAATCAATAACATTACACTGCACTCGGCATACACTCACTGACAGTTGTCTCTGCCTGACAACGGCGTTACTAAACTACCTGATTAAATAAGCTTTCTATAATTTACTACAGAAGAAATCTCCTTTCAATGGTTGATGATTTTTGAAGTTGGGATTTTTTGTAGAGTATGGATCAACAGTTGGGAAATTTTAAATTTGTCTGTACAAGTCTGTGGTTAACGACTTTCATAATAGAAAGTAGTGGGGTACAGAATAAGCCTAGAATTTCCCAACTCCAGATCTCAAATCTAACAAAATTCCAACTTTCAAGCTTTTAACCAACATTGGGGAGGGGTGACACCCCCCAACACGCCCGGTGTGACGCCCCTGTACTACGTACGCTTACCGGGGGAAGGAGAGGGTAGTTCTCAGCTCGATGAGAAGGGACGGCGATTCAGATAGTGCGTGACGTCACATTACAATAACTAGGATAAACAAACAACGATTGACTCATAAACTTTGATCGTCGAGTTTGGCGAACACGTTTCAATAAAAGAGTTGTATAGGCTCTACAATTAAAAATACTATTTAAATATGGGGTGGAGGGTGTGACGTAATATTAGGAAAAAAAAAGGGGGATTCACAAAATTGTTACACTGTGTGACATGAGGGGGAGGGGTTCAAAGTACCTAAAATTAGCGTGACGTAGTTTATGAATAGACTAGGTGGGCGGGGGCGAAAAAAGAAGTATTTCCAAAATGGTCTATAAAAAAACTCATTGTAGTTTGATTTTATAAAAAAAACTTATCCGACAGCTATAATCGCTGCTAGATCTAGTTTCAGGTATTCATACGTCATGTCATGAGATTTGCATCTGTTATTTTTAATTGATATTATCAATGCCTATAAAATAAAACAATTAATGGAGTAAAATTATATCAACGTTGGCTGCAAATATATATGTGTGTATTTTCTAAAAGACTTTTGATTTGCAGATTAGACTGTAGTTTAATTGATCCAAGGAGGGGTGGTTAAGTGGAATAAAAGGCATCACTTTAAATTTTAGTTTATTTCTTGAGGCCTGCTTGCTATGGTATGTCCTAGGATATTTTGCTAAGTGCATGAATAAATCTGAATTAAATGTAATCTCACAATTACTTAACTAACACATGACATGTATTTAATGAATTAACCTGTTTTATTTTATTTCAGCATGAAGACTACAATACGTTGTATATTCACTCGTGGGTACCTATGGTAAGATTATTATTTTAGTTAATTTTTGTATCTAATATAATTTGAGTCAACTAATTAATTTCCTTCTTATTTCATTTGAGTGACTTTGTGGCCCAAGCTAAATTATTTTGAATTGATTTACCAACTATATTTACTTATTTTAAAATAAATGTATACTATATTAAATATATTGTTTTCAATAGCGATTTTTTTTAAGATTTTGGCAAAAAATTCTGTTTTGTGACTCCGTTTCCGAAAACGTCTCATCTGTTTGTATAAAGAGTTAGATTATTGTAGGAAGAAGATTTTAAAAAATACTATTTTTGTAAGTCAAATTATATACAGTAATATATTACTTTTTGGACTGCGCACTTCTTTCTAAAAGACCAAATGATTGGGCTGATTTTAACTTTCAGAACTCGATAAAAAAAAGAATAATTTGTATGTACTGCAACGTTTAACAGAGGAGCTATCAAATCTTACTAAACAAGTCACAATATTTATTAATTAAAAAATATTGTGAGCTGTACAACTATTTTAATAATAAGTAGTTTTATAAAATGTTTTACATTTGTCAATTTTTTAAATTTTATATAACTATAGATAAAAATGATGATTAAAATCTTAAATCATTAGTCTCACAGTATATTTAATTACTTATGACCAAGAGATAAAGGTTCGAATCTTGGCAGGGTCTATTAAGGAAGATTTTATAAATGTGGTTTAAAACTGTGGTATTACCATAGTTGAAACCAAGGTTCGTATCTTGGCCGAGTGCACAAGAGGAGATTCTATAAAAGTGATTTATCACTGTGTTAATGCCATCGCCTTTCTAATAAGGTAGCACACTATATATAAAAAATAACCTTTTATAATACTTAACCATCAGGTTAAGTCGTTAATAACATAATGTTAAACCTAAGTTTTTTTTAAAGAAGATTATTGAAATAATTAAGATTACACCATGACTTTATACACACTCTTGTTAAGGTAGTTTTATTTTGTATGAGAAAGTACATTTTTTGTTTCCAAGTATTGGCTGGACGAAAGATTGAAATGGGAGCCATCAAAATTCGGTCACCAGATGTTTCTGCACATTGACTTTGATACCATCTGGATTCCTGACATAATGCTGTACACGGCGTAAGTTCATCTCAAGTAGGATTTTGGTAGTAAAAAACTTGTGGGATGGAAGAGGACGCGAGAAAATGCCAGTGTTTTTACAGTGTTTATATCATTTTTTTTGTGTTAAACTAAATAAAATATTGCTATAGTAGAAACATAGAGTTTAATTTTCTTCCCATGGTGACCTCAACAGTTATTGAATATCCGTCAAAGGTGTTCTAGAATATAATGATAACTTTTTATCTTCGTATAAAAAGTTTGTTATCTAATGCTACTATGCTCATGACAGATATAAACAATAATTGTTGATATCACCATGTAAAGAAAATTAAATTCAACGTTTCTACTGGAGTAATATTTTATTTATTTTGACCAAAAAAAGTTTTGCCATAAAAACGGCAAAAACGCAGATATTTCTGCAGTCCCCTTCTATTCTACCTTAAATGTTTGATGAGTTACGAGGTTGGTAACTTTTTGAGAGTCGATCTCAACAGTTAGGGAATTTAAAATTTGTTGATACAAGTCTGCAGTAAAGAACGTTCATAATCGAATAATCGAAATTATTGTGGTACAGAGTAATTCTAGAATTTCCCAACTCAAGATCTCGACTCTACACAAAATTCCCAACTTTCAAGCTTTTTCCCAACATTGGGGGTGGGGAGTTAACACCCCTACGCCCCCTCCCCCCATCTATCTCAACGTGATGGCCCTGTCTAAACGGACTGTGAATAATATGTCGATAGCCATCATTGTAACTAGAATTAAAAACCCCTACAAATCGATGGTCCAATATATAATTTTGTTTACAGAAGTGACATGCGTGAATCGAGTCCTTTGTCCTCTTCCGAGATGAAATGTATCACATACTCGGATGGTACCGTCACGTGCGTCCCGTCGATTGCCTTTTCAGCCAAATGCGTTTCTGACGTCAGACGTTGGCCTTACGACGTCCAGAACTGTAGCATGAGGATAGGATCTCAGACTTATTCCGGCCAAGATTTGGACATTCACACGATCAGTGATGTAAGTATACAAGTAGTTTGGCTACATACCCCAATATCACCGCTGAGGGATCTACGGGAGGGAGACAAGCTTTATCTTCACTCTCTCTCGGTTAACTGTTGCCATATTTCCTTGCTGTCAGATATGTTTCAAGGTGGTGTGATGGGGTGAGAAAGAGCCACTGGCAACATGGATGAACCAGTATACAAAATATGTCTCATATCCAAGGGAAGATTCTAGACAGGTAAACAAGAGAATGACAACACTTTTTTTCTAGGGTGTATTATAGTTGGGTCACGTTACCAGTTATAACTTGCATTTAAAAGGGTATCGTTAATCCCACATTTAGGTAGGGCTACGAGTTCAAATGTAATAGTTTCATGCTGTAAAATAGATTAAGGAATTATTGGTCGTTAGTTGTTACTGTTCCGGTTGTAAAAATTTTTCAATTCGAGCACTGTTAATAACCATGGTGTTTAACGTAATTTTTCTAATGTGTAAAAAAATTATTATTATGCGCTCAAACTTAGCACTTAGATAACAATCAGTCAAACTCCTTGTGATGTTAATAGCTCAATTAACTATAATAAAATATCCTTGATTTGTTAGTTTTCATCTTAAAATAACTAACAATGATGGCAAGAGTAATGGTATGGTAATAGTTTATATATTTTAATATAATAAATTATGACATTCAAACAATATTACCTAGTTAGGAGTGTAGAAAATACGAGTTAAGGGCAGTATTTTCGCACTTTTTATAGCAATACCTTTTTTGGTCCAAATGAATAAAATATTGCTCAAGTAGAAAAATAGAGTTTAATATTCATCACAAGTTGATATCAATAGTTCTTGAATATTCGTCGTGAGTATAGTGGCATTAGGTGACAAAAATTAAGCTGTCATTAAATTTTAGGACACCCTTGACAGATATTCAAAAAAGGCACCATGTGAAGAAAATTAAACTCTATATGTATCTAATGGATAATTATTTTATTTCTTTTGGCCAATAAATGTGTTCAATATAAAAACTGGAAAAATATTGCCCTTTCTCAAGTTCCATATACTCCCGCCGTAAGGGCCGAAAGTAATATATTTTAAGTGGCACGGTTAATCCTCAACTACCCTAATATTGTACGCATTATCGTATGTTTATTTAGTTTGGAAGTCATGCTTTGATGTATTCCTGTGTTTAGAAAGCGCACATTAAATGCCCTAGTAAAATAAACCGTGTGGATTGTGTGGTTGTAGCGTCCGTTAATGGACGATTACCAGGTTAACACCGATTGGGAGCTCTTGTCAGTGAACGTGACGAAACATGTAAGACCCTACCAGAACTCCAGCTACCCCTGGCTCAACTACAGTTTCATCATCAAGAGGCATTCTCAGGGGCACTCAGCTATCGTCATTATACCAGCTTTACGTACGTCCCCACTAGGGTCTGTAGATACTAGAGCATTATGATTGGCAGGGGTGGTAGACCAGCTTTATATACATGATCTGGTACTATTAAGGTCTGGTAGATACTAGGGCATTATGATTATACATGATCTGGTACTATTAGGGTCTGGTCGATATCAGGACATGATTAGCAGGGTTGATATAGGTTCAATAAATAAACTATTTTATTTAATATAATCATAATATTCATTCAAGTTAAATTTTAAATTGTCTTGATTTATATTCTGTAACTTTTTGTTTGTTGTAAATATCGTATTTTCCCTATGATTTTACACACTAAAAAAGTTAAAAATCCTTCGCTGACCTTTGGTATAACACTCTTATTTGCCTGTGACAACTGTTACGTTAAGTAACTTGACATAAATGTTATTTAAGTGCATAATAATTACTATTTAAAAACACGTTAAGTTTATTGTAATCCCGGTATTAAACTTTATAAACCTATAAAAACCGGTCTAGGACTATTCCACATGGCGTCTTAGTACTTACTACCTTTACTAAGACATTTAATTTTAGCTTGTAATCTATTCAATAAAATATTTAGGTTAAAAACACACAAGCATAGTAATAATAATATTAATATATTTTGTCAACCACCCCACAAGAGGAAACTGCTAGACACGTCCAATACCCTTAGGTATTTGTTCCATTAACTTAAGGGTCTTCCTACTAACTTTTGAGTCTCAAATAAGACGGGAGGAAATTTAAACAGCTTTCTCAGGTTCCTTTTTAACAACTCAGTGCATTACCTAGCTTATGCAGAGTGGACGCCATTTCACAGACAAAATACAAAAATTCAACTTTGTGGAATTTTATTAATTATTGTTCTTCCTTTAGTAATGGCCTTGCTGACCTTAACGTCCTTCTGGCTGGAACCGGATTGTGTGGAGCGGGTGGCTTTCTGTTGCATGATTATCATCTCTCACTTCCTCTACACGACTTACATTCCTATTATGGTGCCAGCGAATGGGAACGAAAGCCCATTAATCGGTAAGCTACTTCAGGTTTCTAACTTTACTTTTAGCACCACACCTTACTGCCCATTAAGTTTATATGCATATGTACTAATTACGAGGATATGTTAATGAGGAGGGAGATTGAATTTAGAAGAAGTGTATCCGCATTTGCATGGTGGAAGAGTGGAAAACAATTTAGGGAAAACCTCTCTTAGTACACCAACAGGGCTTAAAGCCCCGATCTCTCTGTCACCGCCAGTCTAGTATATTGTGAGAGTGACGCCTTAGACCAGTGGTTCCCAACCTTTTGTGGCCCATCTCCCCTTTCTGGAGGTTGACTAACACCTATCGCCCCCTTTTCATTTTCATTGTATGCCTAATTTTAATTTGAAGTAAGGTGTAAATAATAAAGCAGTTTTATTATTATAAACAATTTTACTACCGTATATAAAAACAACCAAAGCAATTTTATCCGGTCACTCTTGAATAAAATAGAAAAAAAATGTACATTTTTTACAGATTTTTTTTAAATAACAAAGAAGTGAAATAATTAACTAAGATCATTGATGTACATTTAAAAACAGGAGTACATGTTTTCATTTTTAAATTGGAATCTGGAAAAATTAAGAAAGTTGACAGTTAAAATTTGAAAAAATAAATGAAAGTTTGAAAATTTGTTATCGTTTTATTTTACCTTTTCAATGGCTGCCTTGTGCTTGGTGGATTTCAGTTAAAGCTTGAATATCCGGCTTTATGTTCGTCAAGTTCAGGCGCAAGTCTCCTTTGAGGCAAATGTCCAACTTATTTCTTTGTTTTGTGAGGAACTGGACAACAGAACTAAATCCTTTTTCAACTAAATATGTTGACAGGAACGAGCTGAGAAGTGGTTCAGTTTTTCCCCACAGTTGTGGATAAGTGTCCATAATCTTCACCCAGCCTAACTCGTAACCGCTCTGCTTGAAAATGATTTTAGCCTCACAGTCATACTTCAGATCTAGATACTCTGTCTGCAAAGAGTTATCAAGTTTATACACAGCTTCAAACGAGAATGGATCTAGAATCCAATCAGGAATTTGTAACTTGGTCAAATCTTCAAATCTTAATTCCATGTAAGTTTTTAACTGGTCAAGGTGATCAGTAAAAATTTGGATTTTGTCTTCTGGGAGTTCAGGAGTCCCGTTAGCTGACACTGAACACTTTTTAAGGGTCGGAAACTGAATCAGCTCTTTACGGCCAATATTTACCTTGTGAATATCAAACTTGTCGATGAATGATGAAATAATTCCTTTGGCCTTGATAAGGTTCATCTTTTTTCCTTGAAGCCTTATAATGACTTCGTTCATTTTTCAAAAATATCTGTAAGGTACGCAAGTTCCAACTTGCGTTGCTTCAAATTCTCACTTAAAACAGGATCAGACGTGTCGAGAAACTCAGTAACCATGTCAAATAATTCGAAGAAACGGCGCAAACAGTTTCCTTTGGAAAGCCACCTCACGGCCGTATGTAGAAGCAAGCGTTCGAATTCCTCATCATTTTCATTGCAAAGTTGTCGGAACAGACAGTCATTGAGGGAATTAGCCTTAATCTTGTTGACACCAGTAATGACCAGTTGTAGGGTTTCATGCAGGACACCACTCAATTTTTTCGCAGCTAAGTGTTGACGATGAATGACACAGTGAATAGTGATGACCTCTGGCACTTCTTTCTTAAGGTGGGCTAGAAACCCAGCATGACGACCTGACATGGCAGGAGCACCGTCTGTTGCGCAAACGCTCACGTTTGTTAGGGGAATCTCTTTTTCCTCAAAATAATCTTATACCACTTTAAAAATCGACGATCCCTTCGTATCAGTGATCAAAGTTATAGCAAACAGCATTTCCTCGGTAATTTCCTTTTGTTCATTGATAAACCTCACATAAGCTAATAAAATTGCTTTGTTATCAATCACAGTTGATTCATCAATCTGCAATGCAAATTTACTTTTTTTCAACAAATTGGTGAGTTTGGATTCAACGTCTGTGGCCATTTCGTCAATTCGCCTGGAAACAGTATTGTTGCTCAAAGGAACCAATTGACTTATCTTATTACTAGGGCCCTCGCCTAGCATGATTTCAACAATTTTTTTGGTAGCCGGTAAAACAAGAGTTTCGCCAATTGTGTGAGGTTTACCACATTTAGCGATCAATAAAGACACCTCGTAAGAAGCAAGAAGACCTTTGTCAAGACCGGTTGCTCGTTTTTTAAATAATTCACTCACATTAGGCCGTTTAACAGCTTTAGCTTTGAGGTGTTGAAAATAACTAAGTTCTTTACTCACTTTATCACTGTGTACTCTTGATAAATTATCTTTCATTCGCGAAGGCTTCATGGCTTCATTACTAGTAAATGTTTTATCGCACAAAAGACAATGTGGAAACTGCACATTTTGCGGTGACGTGATAAAACCGAATTTTAAATACTCAGCTGAGTATTGACGACACTTCTTCTTTTTTGAATCCATTGTGCATGAACTTCTACACTTCAAAACAAACGCACAAAAACAGAAAAGACACGCACAAAAACTGATGGTGAGGCACACAAAGGCTAGTGAAGACTGAAGACGAATGTAGGTCAATGGCAATTGTGTTGTGTTGGCAGGAGGGGGAGGGGGTTGAGTCACCAGTCAGCCGCGCTGAACAACAACAGGTGGGGGACTGTGAAGAGGGGTGAGTGCAGTGAACTCGCCGGCTGAAAATAGCCAGTGACTCGTGCTACCCGGCAACTTCTACTGTACAGTACTATTTTAATTTTTCCCCCTTTGAATACTCATCGCCCCCAAATCACCCTCCACTTATTTATTGCCCCCACTGGTAACCCAAATCGCCCACTTGGGGGCGATCGCCCCCATGTTGGGAACCACTGGTCTAGCCTTAATTTCCCAGCTAACATACCAATTCTATCTCTCATTTTTGTTTGTTCCTCTTTAAAACACGTTTTCTCTACTAAATTGACCCTTTCTAATTTTACCTTGGGTATTACTATTTCAACAGCTTCTTCTGTTGTATTTAACACACTACTCACGCACACTCCATTTCTAGCGTTAGTGAGAGCTTCCGCCAAGTACACTCCTGGCAATAGAGAACCTTTAGGAACTATGCCTAATCCTTCTCCCTCCACTGCTAACTCAATTAGCTTTTCACTACGAGATGGTATATACACTTTACTGGTGACACTTGGACTCTTATCTAACATAGGTAGTACATGCTGACCTAATCTGACATCGTTTCTTTGATAATCAATTACGGCTAGAAATTTTCTCCAAAAATCTCTGCCTATTATCCCTTCATAACGGAGGTTCTCCGCTACATGGCACTGTTGCACAAATATATCGTTGCCTAACTTCATATGCACGGTAACTTTCCCTTGCGTCAAAATTACATTGTTTGTAATGCTAGAAACGCTAGCTGCTTCCTTAAAGTTTATTTCACTATGAACATAATCCACTAAACAGCAGTTCTTTATCAGACTTATCTCTGATCCTATATCTATTAAGTAGGATGTTGCCCCCTTTCTGTGCGTTTCTACTGTAGTTATTCCCACTACACAAATATTTGGTGGTTGAACTATACCTTGTTCTACTCCACCACAACCTACTTCCTCTCGGGCTATTTCCTACTTTATGACAGTTAGCGCATCTTGATTCTATCCTGTTACTACCCATTCTAAATGGTTTATTTTCTCTGGAACCCTTTTCTCTCTGTGATATTATATTACTTTCTTCTTCTAAAGCAATCTCTACTGCCGATCCCAAACTACTTACGTCCGTATTTCTACTTCTTACTATTGTTTGAAACTTTTCCTTAAGATAATCCTTGGATGAAACATGTTTTAGCTAAATTTTGAACTAAAGCTAAGGCTCCAATCTGTTCGTCCTGCAAACAAACTCTACTTGCAGCCTCTTTAAAATCTGTTTGCATAGTATCGATCATACTTCCCCATGACGCTATTGGTTCTGCGTTACCCTGTTGTGCATTGAACATACGGCATGCGTAAATTTCCAATGCTCTTCTAATAGAGTAATTTTCCTCTTATACGTCCCTGACATCTTCGCATGTTTCCGCAGATGTTCTAACTAACAATTTTGATTTTGCATCTCCTGTTATTTTAGCTTTTACAAACTTTGAAAATTTTGTATGATCTACTGGATTTACTAAATCGAAAGCTGCTTCAACATTTTCTACAAATTCTCTAAGCTTTCTTTTATCTCCACTGAATTATTCTGGGATCAGTTTTAGCGCTTCACTTATAGAACAATCATTACCTTCCTGAGCCATTTTAAATACTTCACTTTTTGTGACCTCTTACAATTTTATGCTTTCACTTTAATAACACTAATAACGCCCTTTACAATTTTAGGCAGACAGAATATAGGTATTGGTAACACTTACCTAATTTCTTCTCTATCCCTTCTTGTCTTCTCGTTGAACCTGGGTACAGCCGGACACCAATCCGATCGGATGTTGGAGCCCCGGCACCTCATACTAGCCCACAAAGTCTCGGGTACGACCTTGGGTACAACCAGACACCAATCATATCGGATGTTGGAGCCCCGGAACCTCTTGAACTACTCGACCTCGCGTACCTTGTCCTTCTTTGGAGTCCCTGGCACCTGGGTCATCCTGCCGTGACCGCCGCTTCTTCCCAGAATTTTTACTGCTTGAGGTTGGAGATGGGTGGCTCTCTTCAAGACGCGCCACCCCCGGATTTCTTCTTTTGTGCAACCGCTATCGAACTTCTTCTTTTCTTCGAGTCGAGTGTGCTGAACCCCACATCTGACACCCAAAAATTTGTTCTCGACTTGTCGTATCCTTAAAGTATGGGAAATCAAGGTAGGCATCCAGATTGTAGGGATCCCAATAATCTGAAATTAAATAAATATATATAAATTACTGCCATGAAAAAAAAACACTGCCAAGTCTCTAAAATCTATCGCAGGACGGTAATTACCCATGGACCAGTCGTTTTCCGCAAAGCAAATTCCATCTTCGGTCAAATAAAAGTCAATTGGTCCAGGCTATTGGGCACCACCGGTTT
>JBCFYV010003428.1:0-26592 GCA_039000515.1 Timema cristinae
TTTTATGAAACAAAAAGCCCTAATGTTTAACCCTAAATATCGAAACAAATTGGGTTGTATCAAGATTAGAAGTTTCCCAAAAAATAATGTAAATTCAATAACATTTGGGAAAGGGAAAACTTAAAATTTCTAATCATTATGACCTTTTTATTAAAAGCAAGGATTATTATGTAGAACTTTTTTAAAATTATTGCCTTACAGTTGGGGCTGCTGAATCATCTTCCTCACCGGAATGTACGCCCCTTTTAGTACTTGAAATAAAGAACAAATTTTGAATGCAGGGTTAAAGCATAATCATGCACAAAATATTGACAATGTTTCAGGATGGGGCCCTTTACATGGTGAGATAAGTTTCACAAATACCAAGATGCTTTTGCGGGGGGGTTTTTTTAAAATGTAAAAAGGGGTGACCTAGGGGCGGGAAAAGGGTGTCAGACTTCTTGCGGGGGGCCCGGGGGTTCAATCATCGTCCCGGCATAGATTTATTGATTTCCAAACCCTTCCTTCCCCTCTGACAAATGTATTACACAACTTGTGAATGTGGGGATGCCAGGCCTCCCCCTTTTAAAAACTGTGGTCCTCCTTTTATTTCAAAATCATTCCATTGCCATTACGAAGGGAAAAATGCGAAGGGAAAAGGACGCAGTGAATAAAAGTAATTAATAAAACATATAATTTTAAATGTGAAATTCACTTTAGTTTTATTTTTTATCTACACACGCAAATGTGAGAGAACTTTTCGTAAAAGTTTTCCCTCGTCCTTGGTAATTTTTTTAATGCTGTTGTTTTAATTTTTTTTTTTTTTTTCCCAAATAAAAACAAAGCTTTTTTTAAAACCAAAACTGTGTTATTAAAAATTCATAAGAAATTAAATGAAAGAATAATATTTGTTTAAAATGATTAATAAAATAAAATAGGGCATGGAAAATTTATTTAAATTATTTAATTAATTGTTAGTTTTTTTTTAAATACAAATATTTGTTACAAAATTTCTTATTAATCGCTTGACAAAATTAAATCCTGATTGTTTTGCATGATATTTTCCCTAGCAAAAAATCCTCAGAAAATTCATTTTTTGTCTGGGTTTTTTGAGCTCGAAAGAAAAAACAAATTATGCAAAATGTGGAGAAGTAAGGATTTTTTAGACAAAAAAAATTTTTAAATATAACACCACCATTATATCAAATTACAGAAAATATTTATGTTATGGAAAATAATATTTTTAATAAAAGTATGAATTAATTTTGTGTTTTTGGTGATTGATACTCTTTGGGATAGTAAATTCTGCTTATTTTTTCTACGCAGGTCAAAAATTTTCAAATATACCGTTTAAAGGCTTTTGTTTTTTGTAGTTTTTTGTATTCAAGAAAAACAAGTTTCTTAAAAACGTGCCCTTTTTTTTTTACGAATATGCTTTGTAAAGGCAGTGACTTACATCTAAAGATTGTTAACAGTTCTGGTCAGCAAAACCTAATATTCTAGAACAGACAGAAACTTGTTTTGAAACTCTCTGTCCCCTACTGAAGAAAGGTGAGTTTTAATAATTTTAGGCATCGATTTAATCGCTCTTTTCAATTTGCAAAAAATTTTATTGGTTGGGTATTCCTGTTTTTACGTAATAAAGTTGGCCCCCCAATCCCCTTTTTTTTTCACCCTAAATTTTGTGCTCATGTGTCCCCGAACATGAACCTTTTTTCTAAAAAATTAGGCTTCTTGAAAACATTTGTTTTGGGGGGATAACTTGAGCTCGTCTAGCCAGAAACTTTTTGAAAAACACAACGTATAAAAATTTGCTTTTTCCCATTCTTTGTCCCCCGTTTGTGTATATTTGCCAAAAAAACATAATTTGTGTTTCAAAATTGGGGATATTTTAAAAGTTTTAATGTGGTGGGCCAACTTGGTCCTCCCCATTTTCCCCGAAAAGTCAGCCCTCACTGGCCCCCCACTTAATTAAAAAATCACGTTAGCGAAATGGGGTTTGTACCTTTATTATGCTCTAATGGTACTTATGTACACAAAGAAAACATTTTAAAGAAATTTAAGGTTTGGCCAAACTTGAGTCAGTGCCCGAAACATTTAGAAAAAATACCGTTAAAAAATTGTTTTTATTCATTCAATAGTGACCATTTTATACAAAAAATGTACATTTTGGGACATTGAGAAAAAAAGCAGAAAAAATCGACGGGCACAACTGCTTTCACTAAGATGTTTTTTTAAAATCAATGGGGGGGCCGCTTGACCAATTTTTTTTACAGGTTACAGAATAGGAGTACAAAGTTGGCCCCACCACATTAAAATCTTCATAAAATTCTTAATTTTAAAAGCAAAGGTTAAAAATGTTGGGAATAGAGCATAAAAGGACACAACGTTGGGAACAAACGGCTTTTTGTACGATAATTTTTTAAATAACTTGAACACAAACGAAGCAGAAACAATGAGGAAATAAAATTGTTGTGTGGGAGGCCAATTTGAGTTACTTAGCTTTGGTTAAGTAAGTTGATCATTTATACCCAGTTAGAAATATTTATGGCACTTAGGTTGGGTTGTTTTTGGGGTCAGTCATAAATTGTGTCCTAGCAAAGGGGGTTATTGCACTTGCATGGAGGCAGGGTCCATCTTTACGGATGCAAAAAGAATTTCCCCCTATTTAAATTTTTCTCCCCCCCTACTCCAAGAGTTCGTTTTTAGTAAAACCAATTTTTTAAATGTAATAAAAAAATGTTGGTGCTAACATGATCCGTTGTTTTTAAAAATAATTACATTTTTTTTTTTAAAACTGTGCGGGGTTTTCCTCTAAAACATTCAATCCCCCAGCCAGCCTTAGTTTTTTAATCAAAATTTGGGTTGCTCTTTTGGCCAACTAAGAAATACGCTAAAAAAAAACTACCAATCGTAAAAATCTGATGTTCCAATTTCACAATTACTTTCTTTCCCCCTTTTCAAAAAAATGAGATTGTCAAAATGGTATCAGACCCTTTTCCTTTCTCCGAAAAAGAAAAATTTAATGATTTTTAAACCCAGCAAAAATAATGATATATCAATCAAACCCCCGGGGGTGTTTATCAAGGACGTAAATGTTTGATGCTGTTTAAAATCTATTTGGGGAAATAGCAGGAAAACCGACTTAGCGGCAATTTGATGTTCATTTGCCAACAGGGATTTTTCCGTGAGGAAAGAAAAGGGATGCAAAATGTTTTAATTTTAAGTGTAATAGGGGGAAATATAGAAAAGTTACATTTTGAAAACCCCAGCGAAGAAAATTCCTACGAATTCGAATATGGCCTGGGTGAACAGTTGTATTGACAGGCCAAAGCATAGCCAACTAAAAGTAAAAAATCAACCTTGATATCCCTTGTGGCCAAAGAAACTTTAAACAAATGTAAAAGAAGCTCCTTCGTATAACGATGTTCATGGCAAAAAATGGAGGCGCGGAAAGGAAAAAGGGAAAGATTAGCTTTGAAGCAGGAGAGGGAATAGATGGAGTTCCTCGGAAACGTTGTGACAGAGAAAAAGGAAGTTAGTATTGAAGCAGGAGTTTGGGGGACATAGGGGGAGTTCCTCTGGTAACAGTTGTGAAGACGGGCGTGGGCAAGCGTCGTTTGGGAGAAATTTATGATGTTTTTTTTCTGGGGTTGTAAGTGTAACAAAAATATTTACAATAATTTTTACAAATTTTTTTAAAGGGGAAAGTTGGAAATCATGTTTATGATTTAAAACAATAATTAAAAATACGTGAAACCCTTTTAAAATTTATGTTTTTTTGTTCACGGTCCTTTTTAAAAGGATTCCTATTTAAATTTGTAAGGCATTATGAACACTAGCACAATTTTTTTCCCTTTAAAAGGTATTAACCAGCTTATTAAAAACAAATGAATTTGTTTTTAATTCCTAAAAACTGTAAAAAAATATGAGGCTTTTTTGAATTCAGCTTAAAAAAGGAATTTTAACTTTTTACAGACGGGCAAAGAAAAAAAAAAAGGGTCTTATTTTTTTATTTGAACTGAAATTCACCATACGAAAAATATGAAAATTTAAAACTCAATTATTCAGGTTAAAACGATTAAACAACTCAATTATTACCAAAACCCCTTATATATGCACTAATTTATTAGAAAATTTTTTATTTTACTTGCTTTTTAAAATTTTTAAAAAATTGTCTTGTTAGTAATTTTTTAAAACATTTCACTTCAATCAAAAAAATACAATACTTAAACTGTGTTATGTCAAAAAAAAGGGAAAACTACATTATTACAATTTTACATCTCCTTTATATTTTCTTATAGGCTTGTATATTTGGGAAAAACGACTCAAAAGGTGTTGTTTGTAAATGAAAAATTTCCCAATGCGCATTTTCTGGGGCTAAGCTAAAAATGATACACAAAAGAGCACTTTGTTACAAAAAACTGGGAAAAAAGTTCCGAATAGAGGGAATCGGATATCATAGTGGAAGGTTTTCAAGAACAGTGTTGCCATGATAACTTTAAATATCTCAGTTGATAGGTTTTTTTTTTTTGAAATATAAAAAAATTTAAGTTTTTGAAGTGTTGGTTTTTAAATTTTAATCGACTATTTTAAAATGAAGTTTAAACTAATGCATTTTTTGAAGATAGTAGGCCAACAAAATCTACTGTTTTAAATCGCTTAGTTAAAATTTTCTTGAGCTGTGACTCTAATATTTCTACATATAGTATAGTGGATTTTTTTTCTGAGTATACCCAATTAGTTGTTTTTTTTTTAAGGTGATGGGATATAGTGTTATGCAAATCTTTTTAAAAGCTCAACCTTTTGGGCCCTTGGGCTTCACAGAACAAAGATTGAATTAAACCTATTTTGAGAAATTACTTGAAGGCTTGTCATATTTTCTTCAAAGAGCAAAAACGATTTTGGGGTAAATTCCCTCCAATTTTGGGAAAATAACTATCGTCAAATGCGCCCCCGGTGCGGTTACGGGAGCCGAGATACAGGGGAATAAAAATGTGGAATTCCTCTTAATCAAAAATTTTTAAGAACTGGAAAAGATTTTGATAAGGGGCCCATGTCATGTATTTGGAGTCATCCCAAATGTGCAAAAGGGGTTATTTCTGTAATGGACCAAAAGAAAACGAAGAAAATTGTCCAGTCCTTCGAGTGAGAATATGGGTAAAATCTAGCAGCAAAAAAGGGTTTTGCTCATCTGCAGCTGCTTTGCAAATTTTCAACAAAAAAAGGGCTGAATTTTTAAAAATTAGTCTGCAAATATTTTTTCCGGGAAAAAGATTTAATTTTTTCAAGAGGGGGGTATCAAAAAGAAGTGAAATGGGGTTATTTATTTAAAACACAGGGGGAAAAAAATGGATTATATCAAAAAGGGGGCCCCAAAAACGTTAGCCCAGCTCATTTCAAAAAATTTTGCACCTAAAAACAAAAAACGTTCAGCTAAAAAGAGGAACCTTCGAAGATTGGAAAAACCACGCCCCACCAAACGAAAAAAACTATACTTTAGGACCTGACTGTTTTATGGGGTGTTAAAGCTAACCAGATATGGTTTCCAAAATTTTTTTACGAGAAACAAAGAGGACTTTTTGAATGGTTAATTTTTAACAAAAGAAAAAACGGAACTGTTGCAACTTAAACTATCCCCAGGTAAATTCTGTTAAAATGGAGAGCGGAAAGATCAAAAGGTTTACTGCTTCATTGGTAAAATATGTGGGAAGAAAAAAAACCCCAAAAGTGTAATAAAGAAAGAGCCTTCTTTAAAATGATTTTTTGGGCCCAAAGGGCAACAAGGTATGGTTTGGAAAAAAACCTATGGCTCTTGAACACTTGAAACTGAGTTTAATCTGAAATGATAACAGGGGAACTTTTCGTAGATAAAAATTGTCCTTGGCTTGGTGCCCACCTGATGGGCTTATGGGAACAGACGGAATCGTAGGTAAAAGGGCCCGCTTTGCACCCCCCAAATTTACACCAGAGAATTTTTAAAGGAAAATAGAAATTTTTTGTACTGTTGGGAAAGGGGGGAAATGGTTAATGAACGAACAATGTATTCCCAAAATGCAAGGGAACTGCATGTCAATAACGCAATACTTCTGTTTGTGTTTTGGGACCCCTTTTTGGAATTTTTGTGGAAAAAAGTATAGGGATGATATTTTCTGGCATAAAAAAGGGTGGAAAACTTACACATTTTTTCGGAATTTCTACTCCCGGGAACTTGTAGCCCCAAGTTTCCCCAAAAAATTGGAAAAAAGGGAACCACACCTTCAAGGGGCACAAACATGAGGGGAGTCAATTTTTATGAAGTGATAGTGAAAAGAAGTTTTAAAATTTATTGATTGAAAGAGTAGATATTAAAATAATTAATTAAATTTTTTATAACTTTTTATTTCAAAATGCAAAAAAAGGTATTAAAAAAATTCATTATATTGTTTAGTTAGTTTTAGTCTTACGCGCTAAAATCACTATGTTCCTCACTTTATCAACTTTATAAATGCATTTTGTTTAAATAAAAATTGGTTTTCTTTAAAAAACAAAAACTGTTTTAACATATTACTACAAAATTTTTTATTGTGGAGTTTTTAAACAATAATTAATTTTGATAGTACAAACAAATCCCTTTTATATGAAATTGATTTGGGCCCTATTACGTCCAAAAGTTTAGCTAAGTTGATAGAGTGTAATCTACTTTGTTAGGGTTTGGGTAGATTACCTTTATCAACACGTCTTTAAACCCAAATAATTAATTTTTGGGATGGTTGTTTTTTATCTTTACTAAATTGTCAGCCGGGGACTGGGTGTTGTCATAGTTTTGATAATTTGTAAGTCTGTGTATGTAAATATTTGTGTTCAGGAAGTGCAAGTTTAAAAAACCCCAATAAATTTTTTTTTAATAAATTTGGGACTTGGTGACGAATGAAAAGTTGCCCATCACATAGGAGTTCCTATCGAAAAAGTGTCAAATCAGGGTGTACCACAGGGAGGGGGGGCTTTGGGGGTTTGAATCCCCCCTCCCTCCCAATTGAGAAATAATTAATACTAACAAAACAATCCTAGATATTATTTTTAAAAAAAATTATTGAAAAATATTTAAATACTAGATTTGAAAAAATTTGTCATCAGTAAAAATACCATTCAGAGTGGTTTTTGCCCCAAAAATTGAAGTAGTATGTTTTTTTTAATGGCAAACTCGCCCCCGATAAAATTTAACCAAATCCATCTGACCTTTCAGATGTATCGTCAGGGATAGACAACCGCAGACATGGGGGCAGAAATTTTTTTTTAAAACTCCTCTTTTGGAATCTTGATACTAAATTTATGAAACACCCAAAATTTAATTTTAATTTTAAATTTCGTTTTTATATTTTTTTTAAAAAGTACCATATATAAAGTGGGTGTTCAAGAGAGTTAACCCGCTTCGGGTTTTTTAACGTGTCGTTTTGTTGGGCTCGACTGCCAAGGATGGGGAGATTTAGGTTTGATCTTTTTTTCGGTTGTATTGAGGGCCCTTTTTTCCTAAATGAAACTTACTTCCTTCCCCACAAAAAATTTAGTTTTACTTCCCTTTAAAACCTTTCCCTTTAAACCATTTTGGAATAATTAATACTTTCCCCAAGGGGTTTTTGACAAATGCAAAAAAAAAAAAAAAATCATAACTATGCGAATAAAAGCCATGTATATTTTCTATACTAATAAAAAATTCTAGGGTCTGTTTGTACATAATCGAGACACTTAAGCTTTTTTCCCCTTACGTCTTTTTTTTTTTTGAGTACTTTTTGCCTCTTTTTTTTTGTTTTTGCGTGGGAAAGGGTTTTTTAAAAATCTTTTTAATAGTAAATTTAAACTATTTTTTGTGCTAGCTCAAAGCAGCAATGCCCCCAAAAGTAAAAACTAATGGTGGTGCTTGCATTTGAGTCGTGATTTAATTACTTTTTTTTTTTATTATATGGCTTTGATTAAATTAGATTTTTTTTTTTGTGACTTAGGGTTTTTCAGAAAGAAATAATATTGAGGTGGAATAAGTGGCTTTTTTGATTGCAAAGGGGTGTTTTCAGAACATCAATGACAAGCAGGGCAAATGAGGACAAGTCACGAGGCTTTGGATGGGTCAGCTGCAATCTTCTACATAACACCACTTGCCCATTGCCTTTCTCTGCCTTGTTCATGAAAAGGGCATTAATGATTTAAATTTAAAAAAAGAATTGGGGAGTGAAAAAGGAAATTATAAAAAAAACCAAAGAAAAATTTCGTCATCTAATTGTGAAAATGATTGCTTCACGAGCAACCCCTGTCTCAATTTTCCCCACCCTCCTATCAGCAAAACGATTTGTTGTTTTTTTTTCAAGTAAAAAAAACTTTTGGAGTTGCATAGTGGCTAAAATTTCTTTTTACTTCGATCACCTTTTACTTCTGAAAAGTGATGAGTAACCCCCTAGTCGGGGGTGGGTTTTTTTGGGGTTCAAACACCACCGAAAATTTTTTGAAAAAAAATAAATTTATGGGTTTATTTAAGTTAAAACAATACAAATAATGTACAAGTACAAAATTTGGGGCTGGGTTCCATTTAAAAAACTTCAGAGTCTTCTAGGGTGTTTAATATCTGGATTTTTTTTTTCCCGCAGTTTGGTTTTATATTGACGTAAAAAAACATAAAGGTAGATCTATAATGTTTAAATTTTGAAATTTTTCCTACCTCCCCGGGGTTTGGGGGTTATGTTGCCATAAAAAAAAAACCCTTCAGATAGTTTAGAACCGTTGAAATTTTTTCTAGCCTCCGGCAAATTGAGTTTTTGTTGCCCAAAAAAAAACCCTCCCTGAAATTATTTTGGCTACGGGTTTGGGGATAAAAAGAACCCAAATAAACAAAAACCATTTCACACCTGAAGAGGGATAGAAAATAAAAGGGTTTTGTTCTTGATACAGCCTTTAGATGAAAAAACATACTAATTTAAAATAAATCTAATTATAAAGGGTAAAACCCGGATTTTGTCAGTTTTTTATTTTTATTGGTAGTAAAAAAACGAGCAGATCGTACAACCCCTCCTTAGAGTTTGTATTTTTTTGGGATGTTTTTTATATAAATTTTTGCTGTATGTTGCCCGTAAATTAATCATCGGATCGAGTGGATTCTGTTGGGTTCCTTATTTTTCCCCAAAAATGTTTACCTAGACAAAAAACGTACCCTTTTGGGCCAAACCCAAAAGGGTTTGAAGACGGGTGTAGCAAATGCACAACATTGCTTTCTATCCCGTATTCTACTAAAAAAAAACGGGGGGTAGGGGGGGCGTTGGTATGATCTTCAAAGGGTTTTTTTACCCTGGTACAAAAATGAAAAATTTTCCTAACTGGGGATGGGGGAATAATTTGGGGGCTTGAGTTATTTTTTTCTAGCGCTTAGGGTGCTTCCCGTGAGAAAGCAAAAATTTCTGATTAAAAAATTAATGCGAGGAAGCCTGGGGGAAAATCGGGGGGAATAAAATTAAAACTAGTGCGTAAATTTTTTAAACCCCAAAAAAATTTACAAATCACTTCAAAATATTTAAATTTCCGGTACTGTAGTTTTTTTTAATATATCGTGCGCTGCAAACTCAGTGGATAATTTCCCCCAAAAAAATCTTGAAATTTTAAATAATATTTGATTCCCAGTTTGGAACCACTCAGCTACCCTCCCCAAAAAGGAATCACCCCAAACTTATATAGTGCGGGGTCGCCCACCTCCCTTTTTTGACCTTGAGGTTTTCCGGGTTTTCTTTGTCAGTCGCTCCCCTTTTTTATTGGGAGTCAAGGGGGGGGGCAGGGGCACGAGCGACATAAAAGAGTAAGTTTCATGTAACCGCAAGAATATTGAATTTAAAGTCATGTTGCCTACACGGGTTGATATTTCTGCTCCTGTAGGTGGCCCCCCCTTTAAAAACCAAGGGTTTTTTAAAGGTTCCCTAGGGAATTTTTTTAAAAAGAGATATTTAACCCCCAAATTTAAGGTTATTTTCTCAGGGCGTAAAAAAAAAAAACAATTTTTTTTAAAAATTTTTTTTAGTGATTTTATTAAAATTTGTATCTGGGGAGTTTAACATTACAAACAAAATTGATAATCTCAATTTCTCGTTAAAATAAATTTGGGGGGACTTTTTATAAGCTAAATTCCAATTTTGATCATATCTCCACAATTTTTAAAATCTAAAAAAAAAAAATAATAAGTGCTAAATAAAAAGTAATATATCGGAAAAGAAGTTTTGGAAAATCAATTTTTTTTTATTTTTTCCCTTCAGTAAACTACCCCCTTAAATTTGGGTTGGATATATAATCCCCAAAAACCCCCGTTATGTAGATATTTTTTTTTGAAAAAAAAAAACTTTGACATATTTGTGTAAAAAATTTATTTATAAAAAGAGTTTTGACGATTTTGGGTTATAATTGGTTCGGGGGGTATTTTACATTATCAATAATAATGTACCCTTTTTTTATCCAAATAAATTAATTTTAAGGTTGTTTTACTTACGATATATCATGGAAAAATTTTTAGTTTTTAAAAAAATTTAAAATTAAAAGATTGAAACCAAAAGGGAATCAGGAGTAAATTTTCCCCCGGCTAATAAGAAGATAAATTTTTAAATTTTTGTAACAGATAATTTAAGATAGTTTACAAATAAGTATTTATATATTCGAGCAATTGGTTTAAAATGTATATACAAAAGTGAATTGTTTAACAGGGTGTAATTTTATTTGAGGAAAAAATACTTAAGGGGTTACTCAAAATTTATTTTTGAAAAATAATTTTAAACCTAAAATCAATATGGAAAGTCTGGCAATTGGTCGTACCAATTTGTCCGCTTCTTTTTTTCCTTACCCAAAACTACGCGGGACACCATTGAAACACCTGCCTTAGTCCCTTCAAACACCGAGGAATTTTCCCACAATATTATTCACCCTTTATTTCAAAGCGCTGCGTTCCTGTTTTGCGGGCAAACCTCTTTATTTGATCTTTACGGGGAATGGAGCGATTTTCGATTTGAAAACGGGGTTACTAAGCTTTATCTTTATAATTGGTGGTATGGGGGCGTCAAGATTTGAAATGTACGACACTTTGAACAAATGTTGCGATACTTTTCTCAAAAACTAAGAACTTTTTTTAAAATTAAGAGAATATTTTAGATCTATAAAAAAAATAAAGTTACCCCTTTTGAATGCTTTGATCAACGGTCGCTTAAATCCACCTTTGTTTCAAATGGGAAATATGTTTTTGGGTTTAAAATCCCTTTAAGATAATTTATAAGGGTTTTTAAAATGTTTTTTAAAATATCAAATAATTTTATTAGAAAACCGCCTTTAAAAAGCTAATGTAGGTGGGAAAAATAGATGCATAGAAAATATTTTTTTTTCGGCAAATAACTCAAATTTTAAAAGACTTACGTTTTATTGTCCATTAATTTGGAAAGATTTTTGAGTTGGGTCTTGACTGTCAATGAAATAAAAAAAACAAAAAATATCCTTGTTTGCCCACCCAATTTCGGGAGATTAAACGGAAGGTGTTAATTTTGCCCGGAAAAAAATAAAACATTGGGGTGGGGGGTGTTAAAAAAACCCCCGGCGGCATTAATTGCACCAAAGTCGTTTTTCATTCCCCCCAGGTTTAAAATTGTAAAATAATGGCAAGATGGGAAAAAAAATTTGTTACCTTTTCAGCCCAAAAAATTTTTTGCTTTAGGACAATGTTAACCCAAAATTTGGGTTTAAATTATTCAAATTAATTAAAAAATAACTATAAAATAACCTTTTGGAGGCATAAAGTAGGCCAATTATTAGAAAGTAGTGGGTATAAAAAAAACGTTAAAAAATTTTAAATGATTTTATTTTCAAATATGTTTCCATATTGTCTTTTTAACTTAACTAGTTTTTTTTAATAGTAAAATAGTCCAAACATTTTTTATACGTGCTAAAGTATGAGGGTTTTTTTTTTATACGTAAACCCTCTTAATGATAAAGAAAGTGTTTGTCTGTGTGCGATGCCATTAAATTAGGACGCGAGTCGAAATTTTTTAAATATGTGAACAGAAGGAGGCCAATTTACCTCGAAACAGGATTTTTTTAAAAAAATTTTAAATAGGCTTTTAAAAAAAAAAGAAACTATTATTAATCTGAGATTAAATTCCCATGCAAAACGGGCACCATGGGGGGGGGGTAGGGGCCGTAATATTTTTCCAATGGGGCACGGACAACGCGTGCGGGAGCTAGAATTAAATAATTTAACCTTGGGCTGTATTTATAAGTCCAATAATAATGCGAAACAATGATCTCTGGTGAAGTTGTGTGTTTCAAGTTTGGGTTTAAGTCGTTTTTAAGTCTACATGTACTGTGTTGTAATGTGGGTTTGTCTTAAAGCCACTTATTTTCATATTGTATTTCAGTTTTGAACTTTGTATTATGTATTCAAAAAATTATTTGAAAGACGTGGGTCCCCTTTAAGGGGAAAATTGCGCTTTAAGTGCTAAATTTTGAAAATATTAAAATTTAAAATAACATAGCTCGCGAACTTTTTGATTTTTTTTAGAAGTGTTGCTCCCTTTTTTAAAAAGTTTTTTAATATTTTTATTTTTTTATTGTTTTATTTGTGAAATTTATGCTCTTTTTCTTATTGTTTTTGTACAATGTAAATTATTTGTTACACTTAATTATTGATTAACTTAAGATATTGTTCGGCAACCCTTGCAATATTTTTTATTCTCGGCAGGGTCCTATTTTATTTCAAATTTTTATTTTTTTTGGGATTGCCCAATTGGTTTAGGAAACCTAATTAAAGTTGGATTTTATAAAGGGTTAAAAAATAGTTCGCATGAGGTTCAAAAAAAATTTTATTTGTTTTGAAACGGTTTTTTTATCCTAATTATTATATTTTATAATTAATTGATTTACTAAAACATATATTTGAAAGGAAAATTTCAAATACAAGGGAATCCCAGTCATAAAAATTATTGGTTTATTTTTTTATAATGTTAAAATAGCTATTGTCTACCTTTTAGATGGTTTTTTTTTTAAAATAAAAAAAACTCCATGGCATACCGTCGAGCAGGCTGCATGTTGGGAAGATATTGCCAAATTTGGGATAGAGAGTACAGTGGGGGAGCAAAACGATCTATGCTGTCATTAATCTCGTTTTCTAAATAAAGTCAATTAATTTTCCCTTCAAGTAGTCCTCATTTTTTAAAAAGATTGAGTAGACCTCATTTAGACCCCTTGACTACAATAAATTGGAAACACCGGGGCGAACCCGAAAAAGGGCTGTAATTTTAGCCACTACCGTAACCCCACCCGGGGGGCATAAGGGGTCTAGCACAATAGTATATAAAACACCAACGCACCAAAAAACTGTATATTTTTTAAAACTACTACTAACTCCTAATGTAAAAGGATACACAATAAAATTTCATTATTAAAGCCACCTATATACATTTTTTAAAGTCATGTTTTGAATGTAATTTTTGTTTTAAAGGAAAAAATTGAAAGGAACGTGGGTTAAGTTTGGTATTTTTTTCGGTCCCGGCACAGATTTTATCTGATTTCAAACCCTTCATTCACCTCTGACAAGACGTGTATTAATCACAACTTGTGAATGTGAGGAATGCCAGGCCTCCACCGTGGTTCGGATTCCACGTTAAACTGTAGGTCCTCCATTTCATCTCACAATCACCCTACCTTTACACATTAGCATAAGGGCGTATAACCCGAACGGGTAGTAAGACGAGGTGATAATAATAATAATAATAATAATAATAATAATGGTATTTTTTTATCCTCCTGGCCAGTGATCATGGCCCAACTAAGCTATGACGACAATCCTACTGGCCAGTGATCCTAGTCCAACTAAGCTATGACGACAATCCTCCTGGCCAGTGATCGTGGCCCAACTAAGCTATGACGACAATCCTCCTGGCCAGTGATCGTGGCCCAACTAAGCTATGACGACAATCCTCCTGGCCAGTGATCGTGGCCCAACTAAGCTATGACGACAATCCTCCTGGCCAGTGATCGTAGCCCAACTAAGCTATGACGACAATCCTCCTGGCCATGATCGTGGCCCAACTAAGTTATCGACACTTTGGGGACAAGCGGCCCGTGCCTCAACTGTAATGCGCTGATTTGAACAATTTTTGAATGGGCATTGTGTAAATTTGAAATACCCCCTTTTTCTTTTTTCATAAAATTTTTAGTCAAATGACTCAGTGCTCATGATTTATTTTAAAGACCTGTAAAAACTCTTTTATATAGAAATTTATCTAAATGTACTTCTAAAGAAAATATAGGATTTTATTAAAAAAATAAATAAATAAAAACTAAAAAATATACGGACCTTAGCTGTCGTTCCATTCATCCCCTACTATGAAAATTTAATTTTCAATCCTTAAACAAAATAGCTAATGAAAGGAAAATTACAAATATTAATCCCGTGTACCTAATTAGCTTAGTAAAAATAAGTTAAAGGTGTTATTTCGGTCCTAGGATCGAACGAACAGGGGGAAGTGAGAGGGTGATTAATTAAACAAACGAGTACTAATTTTTGTTTTTACTTGTCACCAGCACTGTGGTCGACCAATCAACCCATCCTTCTCTCCACGTCCTGTTGTTTGCCAACTTACACATCACGCACAAGGCAACAATTAAATAACATAACACATACAACACATCGAACATCATCTTTTAACAGATAATTAGGAAGGCGGAGCTATTTTAAGAAATATTTGTACAACGACCGGCTGCCAAACACTACATTTATTTAGAACATTTCGTATTGGAACATTTTGTAAGCCCGGGGAATATCGCGGGAAAATATCCCATATCCTTTAGAACAGTTACGAATAAAATATAATTCAGTTGGAAATACAGTATAAAACAGTCCAATTATCAAAGGCATATACATAATTAGTATTTTTTCTTTTCACATTTTCTTTACTAAAGCCATGAATCTTCACTGTCATTTTTAAATAGATATTATCAATAACTATAAAATATCACTAATAAAATAGTAAAATATGATAAATTTTAGCCGAAAAAAGTTTTTTTTTAAAAAAAAGCTCAAAACTAATGTAAATTAAACGTATTAATGTATTGTGTAGCCTACCGGTAAAGGCGAACTACTTATATTATTTTTGAACTATTTCACTTAACTATCTAAAAAACACTTTCTTTCTTTCGTTACGTTGAATAAAAATTTGGTTTATATGTAGTTTGTGTAAAATTTTTATTAGCAAAATTTAATTTCTTCCCCAGATAACTTATGCATATAGCTGTACCTATGAAACTACGCACATAATTAAAATCAACAGGTCACCAAAAATGCAGGTGTGATATTAGGCTTGACACCAAAATTGATTTTTTTTTTCACCATCCTACAACACTTCTGAGATTCCAGAACTAACAAACACAGACGGGTAGAGATGAGGAATGTACAATTTTAGGGAAGATTTTACCCTAATTTAACCCTGTGCGATTCTTCGAAATTTGTTTGTTGGGAGTTGTGCCAAGAGGTCTTCTGGGCTTATCTTGAAAAACACATTCTCCTGGTTTGGGGTGGATGCAGCATACTGTCACCTCCATAAAAAAAGGAAAGATATGGACATCGATTTACTTGAAGATCAAAACAATTTTTCTATATTTATCTATACTAATTTTATAAAAGGAAAGATTTGATTTTTTGTTTGTAATAGATAAACTCAAAAACTCCTGGACCGTTTTTTAAAAATTCTTTCACCAATATAAAGCTACATTATCAGCGAGTAGCATAGGCTTTTATTTTATTTTAAAAATTTAATTTATTCCTCATAAAAATGTCGATAGTATTTATATAGGCATTGGAAAAAAAAGTTGTTGAAGGGAAAGTGGGGTGGTGAAGGGGGCGGGAGGGGGGTGAGGAAATTAAAAAATATATGTAGTGACGGGGAACGCAAAAAATTAAAAAAAATTGGGGAAACGAGGGGATTAAATGAAAGTGGAGGAAGCTGAAAAATTAAATTTTGATTTAACCATTTGTTGATTGGTATATAACAAAATTTTCCTTTCGCACCTAAAGCAAACAAAATTATAGAGAATGAGATGAAAATGGGAAATGGAGGATAAAAAGAGGGAAGGGGCTATACAGTGATGGTAGGAATTGTATTCTCAAAAAAAAGTAAAAAAAGTTTTTTTTTTATATTGACATGATGGATGTTTTGAAGCTTTGTTTTACAGAATTCTTTACAATATTTTTTACTGGGAAGGGGGCTAGTGATAATATATATATATAATATAATATATAATATATCCCCCTTCGATTTATCTACGCTTACCTTTTAATTCCTCTCCCCCACCGTTCATCCTGCACAGAGGCCTTTGGCCTTTCCGTTTGACGACCTTGGCAACTAACCCGGCTCTTCTCTGTTTTATTTTTGGATACCACTGCCTTGAGCTCCTGAATGAAAGTGCGCCGGTTGCAATATCTTAGAAAAGGGCCTTAGGATGACAAAAAACCGGTACCCTATTTTGGGGAAAAGATCGGTTGCGTTCATGAGGGCCCGGACGAAAAATTTGGGCACTTTCCTAAAACCCACTTGCTGCGACAAACCTCTATCTCGGCGAGCTCTATGCGAAGATTGTCATGTCTAGCGTCGTAAGAGCATCTCGTCGGGACAGTTAACAGGGCCATATGTGGTAGAACCAACTTGGGTGACCCTGGTCACGATCCGAGAAATTGTTAGGTTGTCCCAATTATGCATGGCCGACAACATTGTCGCCGCTGGCAACGTACTGCCAAACACCCCTGGCAACTCACGCCCGGCCCCTCGCAAGGTCGTAATATAGATAAGAGGCGGAAACGGGTAAGCCCGTCCAGCCCTGTCACTGTGGAAACCCAGGAAATGGTGAGGCCCCAGCCCCGCTTCCGGGTGATGCCCTCGAGACGATGCCAATGGAAACCTTAAGCGCGTCAGCCCATTTATCCCTCGAAAGAGCGATAAATGGTGCAGCAAAATCGAACGTCCTCTATAAGGAAATTGCGTGATGGCACTTTTTTAATACAGACTGAAACTGACGCCCCAGTCCTCCAACATCATGGCTATTACTGAAATACCGTCGAGTAATACACTTCAATACCAGTAAAGGTGGAACCTCACGGGTTCCTCAATGTTTGCAAGGGAGTGGTCACTTGTTTTGACCTCGACTGCGTAAGCATTTAGGAGATCTTTTGGAGGAGCTTTTCCCCCAGCATGTCACCGAAGTGTACCGTATTGTCACAAAAAGAATGGACAAAAAAGAAGACGGGTACGAATATCCCAACATTTGATACTCCTACCCTTCCGAAGGAGGTCCGAGCAGGCTTCCCCGTGCTCAGGGTCCGGCCGTATGTCCCTAACCCTCGGCGCTGTTTTTCAGTGCCAGGAATTTGGGCATACCCAAGCTGCGAATTTCCTTGGTAAGCCCACCTGTGCGGATTGTGGACAGGAGGCTCAGAAACACCATGCGGGTCTCCTAAATACTGCGTCAACTGCAAGGGTCCGCATTCCGCCTGGTCCTTTGGGCCTGTCCAAAATGGAAGGTAGAGAAGAAAGTCCTGGAGATAAATCTGAAAAAAAGGTGAAAAATCTAAAACCCAGGCACGCAAAAAAATAAAGTATCGAATCAAGCTCCGGTTTTTTCAAACTTCGTATAGCCGGATTGTCAGTCAAAATATACTTGTCCCAAATGCCATTGCGCAGTTAATATTGCTAAGGAGCCAACGCGACCAGTGGGCCATTGGTCTCTTCTCGAGAACTTATGTTAATTGCCGCGCCAACTTCTGTGGCGCCAAAATTTTTAAATGAGGCCAAACCGCCACAACGGTCGTTCTCCCCACCTATACCACCGAGGAGACCTCCTCGAGGAACTCCCCAAGCCCCACCTCGGAGAACCCCCCCAAGCCCACCACGGGAAACCCGCCCCCCCCCCCCCCGAGCCCACCCGGTTTAAACCCCCCGAAACGCCTCGGGAAACTAAAACAAGGGTGGCCGATTTTTGAGTTTCTCACACCCACCTCTGGGCTTCCGGAGGTGGGGACGAGTGCGGAACAGTTGAGGGCCCCCTAAGGCGAGTCCCCCTGGTGCCTTGAAAAAAGGACCACGAGAGACCGCCCCAAAAACATTAGATAAAAAAGCGTCAAAGGCCATAAAGCCTTAACAAGAATCCCCACTCCCCAGTCCTCCCCCAAAATAAACCGAAGCCTCTCCTGAAGCGAGAGGTACAGGAGAGACTGGGAAAGGCAAAGAGGGCCTAAAAAGGCCCTCAACCAATTTTTTATTCTTAAAGGATAGTGAAATGGATTGCGAGGATAAAATAAATTTCATACCAATAATTTATGTCGCTAAATACAATGGAATTGTAGGGGTTCTATGCTCGTGTAGAGGAAATCAAACTAATAATTTCTTCCCTGCATCCCTTTCCCTCTTGTGTTTGCAGGAGACCCACTACGCCCAACTGACAACCCGATGCTTCGTGGGTACGATGTGTATCGTACCGACAAGCCTTTCTTTGATCGGGCTAGCGGAGGTGGGCTATAAATTTGCACGAAGTACTATATATCATAAGAAATTAATATTGTTTCTGATCTCCAAGTGATCGCTGTCAGAGTCTCCCTTCTTATGGAGGGAACCTTATGCTGCAGCTACCTCCCCACCAGGTGAACGTGTTTCCCAAGAGGGCTCTAGAGGCCCTCTTTATACAAATTCCCGCCCCCCATATCATCTGGGGGGCTTTTAAAGCCATAACCCGGTGTGGGGGTCTAATTTTACAGACACCCGCGGGAGAATGGTAAGGATTTCTTGTCTCGGGAAACCTGGTTTTTTAAAGAACACCGGGACCCAGACACACTTCTCCACCTTTAATGGGTATCCTCTGCCAACGACCCAGCTCTATGTAGCCCCAGGATTGCTGCTCACTTCCTTTGGAGTCCACTCGGGCCTATGTGGCAGCGATCACTTTCCATTCTGCTTTCACAAATCCAAGATCCTCCCATACAGCACGGTTTTCTCCAATGGGTTCTTAAACGTGCTAACTGGGATAAATTCCGAGAGCTCGCCGTATTCGACGAACCCCATTCTCCTGACGTCGATGTTAAGGCTGGGCACTTTACTTCGACGGTTTAAACGCGGCGGCGAGGGCATCCATCCCTAAACCCTTGCCAAAACCCGCGCCACCGTCCCCTTTTTTCCCCGGTGGAAAAGAGGAGTGCCGGGTGGGAATTTCTAACCGTCGAAGAGCCCTGCGTATCTTTCATCGACGTCCCCACATTCGGAGAATCTGGAGTCATTCCGGATTCTACGTGCTAATCACGCCGTATTATTCGAGAAAGCAGAAGAGAGTCTTGGAGACAGTTTATTTCTGCCCTTACTATTTCCACTCCCACAACCAAGGTTTGGGATCACATTTGTAAAGTACGTGTAGCAAAAAAACCATTTAAAATATTTCCCGCACCCTATCTAACGGTTCACCTTGTATCCTCCCCTATGGAGGTCGCCAATGTATTGGGCTCGATGTTCGCCGCTATTATAGCACGCGAGCGTCTAAACGAGTTCGCGGTGCATAAGCGCAGCATCGAGCGCCTACTATTGATTTTGGCCAAAGTCCGGGGGAGGATTATAACTCCCCTTTACTAAAGAGGAACTTACCTATACCCGTCCCAGGGGCAATACAACTTCTGGCCCGGATGATATCCATTACGAAATGTTGCGCCAAACTGTCCCCTCTGGACGGGCGTCCTTAGACCTCTACAATTTGTTTGGGAATCTCGTCAATTCCCAACACTGTGGAGGCAAAGCAACCATTATCCCAAAAATAAAAGTGGCAAGGATAAATTAGAGCCAACTAGTTATAGACCGATAGCCTTAACTAGCTGGTATGCAAAATATTAGAAAAAATGATAAATAAACGACTTATATGGTGTTTAGAATCCCGCAATCTGCTATCCAATATTCAATGGGGTTTTTCGCCGTAACCATCCACGGGGATCATCTCGTCCTCTTGACACTGCTGTCGTGACGCCTTTCTCCATAAACAGCATCTTTTGGCTGTTTTCTTTGATTTGGAGAAGGCGTACGATACCACATGGCATTACGGCAACTTAAAAAACCTTTTAATTGGGGGTTCCGGGGGAATTTCCCTATTTTTAAACTAATTTTATGTCAAATGGGACACTTTCGGTTAAGTTAAACAACACTTATCCGAATGATTTTATTCAAGAAAATGGGGTCCCACGGGGCAGTCCTTTGAGCTTTTACGCTGTTCGCAAATTGTGATAAATAGCATTGTATTTTTTATTATTATTATTGTTTAACGGCCCATCGACACATCGAGGTCATTGGGGCCCTTTGAAATATATTAAAAAACAAAATTTAAAATCCCCATTGGGGAAAGAATAAAACATTCACCATCTGAGACACTCCATAGGAGTGCTCAAGGGGCTCTTGGTAAAAAATTAAAAGTGATACACCTGCTAAAAAAAAAACCACAAGTGTATCACCCAATAAAAAGACAAAACAAACATATTAAAATATAACACGTTAAAAAGACAAAACATGTTAAAATGATAATACGTTAAAAAGACAAAACAACATTTTAAATTGTAATAAAACTTTTTAAAAAGATCTAAATATGAGATAATATCCAAAAGAGCCATTTATAAAAGTGACTCAAAGGGCTTTAAAAAGATCCGCCTGGCGTATAAAACGGAGTAAACAAATAACTCCATCCGTGTTATCGCGAAATAAAAACGTAGGTCACCTTTAAAATCAAGAGCCAGGCGGATAGGGGCATATTTACGACACTCGACCAAAATGTGGTACACACAAAAGGGGACATCGCAAACTCACAAACTGGAGTTGGATCCCCTCTCAGTAAAAACCCATGGGTCAATGATGTATGTCAGACTTGAGTCTCGTCACGATGACCTCCTCTCTTCTAGACTTTCGTATAGAAGAGGGCCACCACGACACACCGTCCCTGATGACCGCAGCTTGTTCTGAGCAGGGGTCGAGACCCACTACCGTGCCAGGTGCGTAAGACCCCACCCAAAACATAACCCTTTAGGTCTAAAAAACATGACACCCCAGAATCCCTCAGGAGGCAGGCGTGCCACCTCCTTGGCCGCCTGGTCCGCCAGTTCATTTCTTGAAAGACCGGCATGACCAGGAATCCAGCAAAAGACGACCGGGGTGCTTAATGAATCATTTTTTAAAATCTGTTCGTGAATCAACTGCACGAGAGGATCCACGAGTAAGAGAGTGGACAATGCCAACAGAGCACTCATGGAATCCGTGCAGATGAGAACGGACCGTGACACGAATACAAAAATAACGATTTAAAAATAGCATATAGTTCTGCCGTAAAACACTGGATTCCCCAGGTAAAGCAAATTAAAAATTGGATGCTTCCACAACAAAAGCACATCCCACGGAGGCCCCGTATTTTGAGCCATCCGTGTAAATGCTTTAAAACCCCGAAAGCGGGTTTGCGAGGAGCTCATTAAAGGTCCTCTCGTATAAAAAGTGTGGGGTGGTCGCTTAGGGAACTTGGTAAGGTCAAAATGGCATTGAGGTAGGCGTATCTTCCAGGGAAACTCGACCTGGGAATGTGGGGATACCCCTTTGGCAAGATTATCCCACACGTGTCGAAAACCGATAGCATCCTGATCCCACCGCCTTGTACTAACGCCCATTTAGTTTCATATAAGACACGGTTAGGGGGATGAAACACAGGACGATAGGCAACATGCTGCGCCATCAATGAAGTTTCGACACGTAAGATGCCAGAAGAAAGACCGCCGGTAAGAAAGGGGGGGCTCACCGTCGTCGGCACAGATGCTGACGACTGGACTGGTACGAAAGGCACCAGTAGCCAGTCGAATGCCAGCATGGTGGACACTATCTAGCATCTTTAACGCCAGGGCTAGCTGAGCCATACACAAAAACTGCCGTAATCTAGTTTATATCTGACCAAGGCCCTATATAGGGCGCATCAAGTTTCCCTATCAGCCCCCCAGGACCGACCGCTAACGACTTTGAGAAAATTCAATGCTTTGATACACCTCCCTTTCAGGTCTTTGATGTGGGGGATCCAAGTTAATTTAAAATCAAAAAAATCCCAGAAACCTTACGCTTTCTGAGACGGGTAAAACAACGTGGTTCATTAAATACGGGGGGGCTGGCTGTATTCGCGTGTTCTATGAAAGTGGACAACCGTCGTCTTGGCTGCAAAGAAGCGAAAGCCATTACGCGATGCCCAAACGATCCAAGACTGTTGACAGAGGAGCTGTATCTGCCTTTCAGCCCTGTGGAGACTTGACGATCTGCAATAAATTGCGTATCATCCACAAAGAGGCATGACCGTACAGGCATGCGCACATTGTACACAATGCTATTTATTGCGATAGCGAACAACGTACAGCTCAGAATACCACCTGAGGTACCCATTTTCTTGAATAAAATCATCGGATAAGATGTTTTTTCAACCTTTACCCGGAAGGGGTTCCCATCCGACATAAAATTAAATTTAAAAGAAGGAAGGTTTCCTCGAAACCCCAATTAAAAGTGTTTCAAAATCCCCGTACCGCCAGGTGGTAATCGTACGCTTTCTCCAGATCGAAGAAGACAGCCAAAGATGCTGCTTATTGAGAAAAGCGTCACGAATAGCCGTCTCTATACAGACAAGGTGATCCACCGTGGATCGGTTTACGGCGAAAACCCTTTGAATATTAGATAGCACATTGCGGGATTCTAAATACCAAATTTTTAAGTCGCTTATTAATTATTTTTTCCAATATTTTACATACACAACTAGTTAAAGCTATCGGTCTATAGCTAGTTGGCTCTAATTTATCTTTGCCACTTTTATATATAGGTATAACGGTTGCTTGCCTCATAGTGAGGGGAACTGCTGAATTCCCAACACTATTATAGAGGTCTAAAAGAAGTGCCTGTCCTGCAGGGGGCAGCTGACGCAACATCTCATAATGAATGTCGTCTGGACCAGAGTCGGCACTTTTAATCCCCCAGGGGGAACTCGTGCTGAACTTGGCAACTTGGAGGGGGGAAAGCATAAGGGAAGTGATCGTTTCCCACATAGGTCCATGGACATCCCAAAGGAAGGGGCACATACCTGGGCTACATAAATTAGGTCGAGGGCAAGGATACACCAAAAAGTGGGAAGTGTGTCGGGGCCCGTGTTCTTAGCACCAGGTTTCCCGAGACAAAAATACCTCTACCACCTCCCCGGCATCTGTAAAAATTTTATCCACACACCAGGTTTTTCGCCTTAAAGCCCCCAAATGATAAGGGGGGGGGAAGTTGCATAAAAAAGGGGCCCTAAGCTCCTCTTTGAAAAAAGTTCTCCTGGCGGGGGGTAATTTTCAGCAAACTGTCATCCCGAGCAAGGGGGACTCGGACAGCGAAAAATTGGGGATCAAAACATGTTAATATTTTTTTTTATAAATATTTCTCGTGCGAATATAGCCCACCTCCGCTGCCCGATCAAAGAAAAGGGTTGCGGGGCGATACACATCACCCACAACTCGGTTGTCATTTGAGCGGAAGGGGTCCCTGCAAACACAAAGGGGAAAGGTGCAGGAAGAAATTTTTTGTTTAATTCCCCCTACACGACTAGAAACCCCTACAATTCCATTGTAAGCGACATACTTTATTAGTAAAAAATTTAAATTTACCTGAACCATGACATTATCTCTTTAAAAAAAAAAATTGGTTAGGGACTTTTTTGGCCTCTTGCCTTCCCCCGCTCTCCTGGACCTCCCGCTTCGGAGAGGCTTCGGGGTTTTTTGGAGAGATGGGGAGTCGGGTCCTTACGCGAAGGCTTTGTTAAGGCCTTCGAAGCTTTTTTTTTAAAACAAATTTTTTTCGGCGGTCTCTCCTGGTCCTTCTTCAAGGCACCATGGGGCTCGCCTTTGCCCCGGGCCCACCCGTTTCACCACTCATCCCCCGGGCCCCTGGAGGCCCAAGGCAGGGGGAGCGACCCCAGCAGTGGCCGCATCTAATTTATTTCCCCGAGGGGCCCGAAGAGCTCCCAAAAGGGCTCCTCGGGGGGTACAGGTGGGGGTGGCGACTTTTGTGAGGGTGTCGCCCTTGTTTTTTTTTGCATCACCACAGTTGATGCTGGTTTTTTTTGTTTTCTTTAATAGAGACGAGTGGCACAGGTCTTGTAGTAAACTTTCAATATTAACTGCGCAGTGGCAGTTAGGGCAATTTATTTTTTGGTGACAATTTTGGGTGTAGGAACTTTTAAATCCGGGGCTTGCAGTGCAGTATATCTTTTTTGCCTGGGAATAAGGGGTCTTCTTTTTTGTTTTTTCTCCAGGGCTTTTTTCTCTACTTTCCAAATTTGGACAGGGCCGAACCCCGGGAGAATGAGGACCCTTGCAATTTAAAGCGAATTTTGGAACTCGCATGGTTGTTGTGACCCCCTGTCCACAAACTGCACGGTTGGCTTACCACGGCATCGCAGCTTTGTAGCCCAAATCCTGCACTGAAAAAGCGCCGAGGGTTGGGGGCATACGGCGGCCCGACACGTGGAAGCCACTCGGGCCTCCTTTGGTAAGGAAGGGGTGGGAAATATTAGGTAAACTTCAGTATTCTTCCCCACATCGTTTCCCTTTTTATGGTGATCCCATATACGTCGGTGACATGTTGGGGGGAAAACTCCTCCAGATGTCCTCAAGCTTAAGCATCGAAAGGGCTAGCAAGTGACCACTCCCCTTTCAACTTTAGGAACCCGTGGGCTCTACCTTTACCTTTAAATGATTCGATGGGCCAAAGGTATGGTATTATTGCCCTTATTTTCGCTGCTGAAGGGCATTTTCAGTCTGGATCATAACGTGCATGCGCAGTTTTCTAATTGAAACCCCCGACTTGGGAGCTCCACTAATCACTCTTTCGAGGACAAAAGGGGTGACACGCCTGAGGTTCTCATTTTCTTCCATTCGAGACATTACCAGGAAGCGGGGCTGGGGCCTCACCACTTCCTGATTTTTCAATTTAAAAGGGCTGACGGCCTTACCCTTTTTCCGCCTCTTATCTATATTACGACCCTGCGAGGGGCCGGGCAGTGAGTTGCCAGCAGTGTTTGGCAGTACGGTGCCAGCGGCTACAATGTTGTCGGCCATGCCATGATTGGGGACAACCTATACAATACTCGGATCGTAGACCCAGGGTGACCCAAGTTGGTATTTAACCCATATGGCCCGTTAACTGTCCCGAGGGGAGGCCCTATACGACGCTAGACATGACAACCTTCGCATAGAGCATCGCCGAGAGAGAGGTCATCGCAGCAAGTGGGAGTGGGAAAGGGGCCAATTTTTTTACGTCCGGTCCCTCATGAACGCAACCGATCTTTTCCCAAAGTAGGGGACCCTTCTATTAAGGTATTGCAAACCGGCGCACTTTCATTCGGGAGCTCCCAAAGGGAGTGGTATCCAATAATAAACAGAGAAGAGCCGGGTTAGTAGCCAAGGTCGTCAACGGAAAGTCCAAAGGCCTCCGTGCAGGATGAACGGCAGGGGGAAGGGAAAAAAGAAGTAGAGATAAAGCGAAGGAGGAAAAATTGAAAAAATGGGTGAAAGTGAAGAAAGAAGAAAATGATGTGAAAGGAAAGGGGTTATGATAGGGTTGGCCTGCACGAGGTACCCTCCTGCACAGATGCCTCCCCTTTTAGTCGCCTCTTACGACAAGCAGGGGCTACTGTGGGACTATTCTAAAACCCCGTCCCGCAGGGGGAAGAATCCTGTAAAACAAAGCTTCAAATCATCCATCATGTCAATATAAAAACAAAACTTTTTTTTTTACTTAAAAAAAAAAAATACAGTCCTACCATCACTGTATAGCCCCCTCCATCTTTCTATCCTCCCCCCTATTTTATCTCATTCCTCTATAATTTTTTTGCCTAAAAGGGGCAAAGGGAATTTTTATACACCAAACAAACAAAGGTTAAAATCAAAATTTAAATTTTTCAGCTTTCCCCGACTTTCATTTTTTCCCCCGTTATCCCCAAAATTTTTTTTTAATAATTTTTTTTTTCATTCCTCGCACTACATCTATTTTTTCTTTCTCCCCCCCCAAATCCCCGCCCCCCTTTACCAACCCCACTTTCCCTTTTAACAACTTTTTTTTCCAAGCCCATAAAAAATTTTTCGACATTTTTATGAGGAATAAAATTTAAAATTTTTAAAATAAAATATGCCTTGTTACTCGCTATAATTAGCTTTATATGGGGAAAAAATTTTTTAAAAAGGGTCCATAGTTTTTTAGTTTATCTATTACAAAAAAAAAAACAAATATTTCCTCTTATAAATTTTTTTATTTGCACTGCGTCTTACTACCCTTCGGGTTATACGCTTTAAATCTGATTACACTAATGGATTAGGAATTGGGGAAAGGGGAATTAAAAAAAGTGAACCCGCATTTCTGGAGGGAGAGTGGAAAACCATTTTGGGAAAAAACCCCCCCCAGTTCACCCGACCGAGATTCGAATCCGATCTCCCCGCCTCACATCGGGGTCAACACGACAAGCGCGTTAGCCAACTCGCCCCAGAGGGGGGGTTTCCCCTTTTTAATATTAAGGTTA
>JBCFYV010003429.1:0-27467 GCA_039000515.1 Timema cristinae
TGAACCCCCAATTTTTTGATACCACCGTGGGCGGGGAGGGGGAATCTCAAATTTTTTTTATTATAATTAGGGTATAATTTTTAGTGAGTAATTTAAATTAAAAACGTTTTATTTAAAAAAGTATTGTTTTTTTTACTTTAAAACTATAAAAAATATTTTTTTTTCTCTATCTTTTTGAAAACCCATAAACAAAAAAATGTTAACAAAAAGGGCTGTCTTTAAAATATCTACAAAAAAAGTTTTTTTATTTTTCTTTAATAAAAAATGTAGATTGGGACAAGGTAGAGACAAAATAAAAGTAAAAAAAATAAATTTTTAAACACACATAATTTCAATGTTTTATAGCACCTTCCCAGAAAGTAGATTTAAGACAAAAAGGATGTTTCCTCGGACCCAACTTGACGGGTATGGATGAAATTCTCTGGGGGGAGATGAAATTCTCTAAATGTTTTCATTACATATGGAAGGGAGTGGTGTGGTGTGGCTACTGGGTTGAAATTAGCGAAAAAATTAGGTTGGGGTGGTTTTTCTATACTTTGTGATCCATTGTGTCCAGTTCCCATCTTCTTAACCGGAGACATATGACATTGTGTTTTGTTAATTGACCCAAAACACCTTACAGTTAGGCAGTCCTCGAAGTTGGGGTTTGAGTGGAGGGGTTTGAACGGGTTTTTTCGGATTTTTAAATTTTGGTGCATGGCGGTGCCCCATCAGCGCAACTAGAGTTTGGGTGGTGGGGGGCCAACATATTTCAGAAACATTGTTGGCATTCAGTTGGTAAATTGGGTTGCGGACCCCCAATGGGGGCGGGCCTTTGAGGTATAGTGGTTTTGGGGTTGTGTTTTAGAAAAAGGGGTTGTGGATAAAATTTTTGGCGGGTTTTTGAAACTGTTTTTTTGTTGGAGAGCCTTGTTGGGGGTTTAATGAAGGTTGCTCATTTCAGTTTTTATTTTAGGCGTCCAGAAGTTTCTAGGGGGGGTGGCTGTTTATTACAAGGACTGGGGTTTTTTGAGAAATTTTTAAAAAGGGCGGATGCTTCCAAAGTGAAACCCGACGCTAAATTTTATCTTTGTAGCCTGGTTTGTCTTTTCACTAAGGGGGTATACATCGGGTTTTTTTTCGGGTTGTGGTTGGGAGTTTCAGCTGGGTAAGAGGATATTAATGAGGGGTTTTAAGGGTATCTCTCTCTGTAAAGGTTCTTGGATTTTAAAGGGGTGGTTTTGAAGACTTTTAAAAGGGAGGGGATGGGGTAGCCCGTATGGGGACTGAGGGAGAGATTTTTTTAGGTTAATGGAAAATGGTTCTATCAAAATGGGGGTTTAAGATAAAAATGAGGTTTTGAAGGGGCCCATTGCGCCCTAATTCCACCCAAAAAATTTGCCGGTCGTGGGATTGATTTGAGGGAACCAGAGCGAAAAGGATTTAGTTTGTTTAAAAATGGGTTTAATTTTGTTTGGCCCTGTTTTCCCCCAAAATAGTCTGATAAAGGAAGCCCCAAGGGTTTGTTGATTTGGAGTAAAGAAATTTTTTTTCCAGTTGCTAGAAGGATTGGTAATAAAGGGGTGCCGCCCTTTGTACCCATCGTTTTCCCTTGGGGTTAAATAGTTTGATCCATGTTTTAAAATTTTTTCTTTTCTTTATAAATTTAGTGAGTTCCAAAAAAATTTGATGTTGTTGGTGGTGTTGTAGGCGCTTGTTGATTAATTTTTTCCACTGCAGCCAGCATGAACAGGGGAAGGGGTTACACAACGACACTACATCATTGGGTGAAAGTATGGTGCTTTAGGAAAAAGGGTTGGAAATCATTGAGTTTTTAAAGGAAAATATTGGGTGTTTTTAATGGGGTGGTATTTTGGGTAAAAAAAGGGCCCGCATGTGTGGGTCGAATAGGCGAAATTCTTTTCTGTAAGTTATCCGCAGAGGAAAATGGGCCTTTCCTAGGGGGTGGTTGGACTTTGTGAATTTTTGGGAAAGCAGTAGAATTTTGGGGCGTTTTTTGTTTTTTTGGTGGGAAAATGGGGACGTGGGGTAAAAAAATTTTGTCCGGGTTTCCCTTTAGTGATGATTTTTGAACTGGTTGGCAATTTTATAGTGGTTTTCAACCCCGATTTTTCGGTATGTGACATCCAAAAGCTTCCTGTGTTCTGGATGTTCATTCCTTTTGTTAATTACTTCTTCGGGGTTTCTTTGTCGGCTGCTAGATTGGGAGTTCTGATTTTTCGGATGGATTCTATGGTTTGGCAGGTTTTCCCCGGTTAGTTTGGGTTGGGGGGAGCGTTTTTGGGAAAATTTTATCCAAAATTTTGGGGAAGTATAAAGTTTATTACATTAAATGGGTGATACTGTTAAGGGAGGGGGGCCAGTTGGAAGCTGGGTTTGGTAGTAGTAGACTTGGTTTGTTTTGCGGGGTAGAAATGTTTATTGGTTGGAAATTTCATTAATGTTGATGTGGTTTTTTTTGATGGCAAAAGATTTGAGTGGTTTGGTTTTTTGCGGGAGGAAATTTTTTGAAAAAAAAAAGGGTTCTTAAGCCCAATTTTGGCAAATTTTTAAGAACATCCTTAGTTCAGCTAAAAAAGTGGTGGGGCTTTTTGGTTTTGGCAGAAGGTTGGGGCCTCTGGATAAAGAACTCTTTTTCCCGGGATCGGACAATTGGTGGTTGTTAATTTAAAGAACGTAAAAGTTTTTCGTTTCTGGTGGGGTTTGGGGGGGTGTATAATTGTGGGGTTTGGGTATTTTGGCAGGGTTTTGTAGGGGTGCTGGCTATCCCTAGAGTGGCAACACTGTGTTTAAACCCCATTAGTGGGACTTTTTAAAGCTTTTTTAAGGGGGCCTACGTTTTGAAAAGTCTAACGCTAAAGCCATTATCTTCCGGGCAATCTTAATTACCATCGTCCCTGCAGCGTTTGGGGCCGGGCGGGTCTTTTAAAAATTTTCAAAAACCTGCTCCAGAAAAACATACCAATGTTTTTATTCCTTCTTTACATATTAATAGGGGTTTCAAAAAAGGTTAAGTTAATCAAGCATGGGATAATTTAAAAAATTCACTACCAATTTGATAAAATGCGGTTTTATTCAACATTATTACACATGGTATTTTCCTTTAGTGACTTCATTTGGAAACGAAACAAAAAAAAAATATATTACAAATTTTTAAAACCCCATCTTTTGGTAGAAAAAAAAAAATTTTTTTCTTTTTTTTTAAAGTTAGGGGAACTAATTTTAAGGGTTTGGTGTCAAACTTTCATCATCTGTACAAGCAACTTTTTTGTTTGTTCACCCCCCTTGTTTTTTAGGCAATGGGTAACTTACATTTCAAGCCATTTGTATTCATGGACATTCTTTAGCAGATTTCTTTATGGACAAGCCATAATTCTTTGACAGATTACAGGAGGGGGAGTCCTTCTACAGTCAATTCTCAAAACAAATCTTTTCTTTCTTTTAAATTTAACCTTCCTATTGGGCTTGAATCTCCCGGTCTTAAGCAGTTTTTCCAAAAACGCCAGTTGTGTTTTTAGGCTTTTATATTTTCAAGAGATGCAACTTCCCCTTGTTTATTTTTTTGCTTCTTTTTTTTTCCATTTACTAGACAGACAAATTCTCATTTGTTGAACTTTCATCGAACTCCCCATTCTTTTTCCATTTTTTTGAAATTTTTTTGGGGTTTATTCCTTTTTACATTCATCATTTTTGCCTTTTCCCATTAAAGACTTGCAGAAATAACCCCCGAGTAAAGGGTGAAACCGTAAGGAAATTTACACACATCTGCCCCAAAGGTTTGCCTTTTATTTATGTCCAAAAAAATATTTGGATGTGAAACCACTTCTGGTAAAGAGAAACCGGCCTTTTTCAGAGATCATGTTTTCAAACACAAAAATATAGCCTGAACAAATTGGCATTGGGCGCAGGGGAATATCAGCTTCTTGAAACTATTTCATTTCCCACTTCAGGGACACAGTAGTTTACTGTAGCTCTACAAAGGTGCTCTTTTTTTTTAAAACCTTTTCTTACTGACCCTGCCCTGATTTTAAAAAAAAGTTATAACTGAGTTTTTGTTTCCATTTTTTTTGAGAAAACTGTGATTTTTTTTACCTTGTTTTGGGCGGAAAGAATTTTGGGAGTAAAGGGGGTTTTTTGCCCTCTGTTTTTCCTTTTGGCTCTTTGAAGATATTTTTCAGAACCCCCCAAAAAACCATAAATATGCTTGTGGGGGCTTGATTTTTAAAAAATACTCTTTTAAAGCTAAGTCACAAATTCCCCAATCAGTGAAAAATTTTAAATTTCTTGCTCCATGGGACGGAAATAAAAACATGCGATTGCTCCAATTTTTTCTGTAGTAACATTATTTTCCTTTCCCTTTTTAATTTGCTTTGAGGTTTCCTAAAAGTTTCGTCCGAGCAAGTGACTATTTTCCATGTCACTTGTAGCAACAGAGTACGTCAGTCTTTGAAAGTATTTCCTCTTTGCCCTTTGTTTCCCCTTCGGGGGCTTAAATAGGTCTTTGAATGTTTTAAAAAATTATTGTTTATCCTCTCTTTCAGGGAACTTGGTTTTTCCTTAAAGGTTTAAACTTGTTTTAATGTTCCCGGGCCATGAAAATTATTGTTTAAATAATCTCCTGTATCTATTTTATTTCCTACAAAAGTATAATAACCTATAGCAATTAATTTTGTTAAAAATCAAAAAAACAAGGTCTATTTTGACTTGACGGGGAAAACAAAAAAAAATAACTCTTTGTTATAAAACATAAAGCGTGCTTCGTTTAGACAAACGGGGCCCAAAGGCGGGAGATAGGGGCTCAAAACAAGGTCGATTGTACCAGGGTGGTTCTCCAAAAGGTTTTTTTCACACAAAAAGGTACACTTCCTCTAAGTTTTCCCTTTCTCATAATTTTTAATCACTTTACTGTAATTGGGGACATATGTTAAGATGTGGTGAAATAAAACCACAAAGATGTTTTTAAATTTCCTTGTGGGCCTTCTTTAATTTTGTTAACAAATATTAGGTAATTCCAAACCAACTCACTTTTACCCAATCACTGTTTGCAGGGAAACAAGGGGAACAATTTTCCCCTTATTCAAAACTGTATTTTTAAAAGGGAAAATTTCTGTTTATGATAAAACCACTGCTGCCAGTGCCACTTTGGGGCATCACTGAAATAAGGCTTAGCGATTAACAATGGGGGAAAGAAAAATCAAAACATTTTTTGGGAGAAATTTTAAATGTTAAACACAAATTATTCCAACCCTTTTTGATTTAGTCTTTTACAAATAAAAGAGAGAATCATTTTTAAATGAAAAAAAGCCCTTTTTTTAAACAAACTTTTTAAATATTAGGGGGGTTCTTTAATTTATTCTTGAATATTTTTTAAAAACTGAAAAAAAAGAACCGGGGCTAAAGGTGTTACAAATTTGGGGTTTTTGGGGTTTGGCTCATGGACTGTGAACTGTGACTTTTGAACAAATCAAATCATAGGTTGTTTTCCCCTCAACTGATTTGAACATTTGGAGGGAAACTTAAAATTGTCTTTTCCACTTGAACCCGATATAACAGACTAAAAAAAACAACATTGTCATTAAACATTTTTGTTTTCTATTATTTCAAACATTGGTTTCTTTAAAAAAATGTGTTACTGTGCAAAAAATTTTTTTTTTTTAAAGTTCCTTGCAAATTAAAATTTCTTTTTTTGGGATCTAAAACTTTGCATTTGTGACCTCAAATGTTTTAGGTCATGTTTTTTTTAAAAACTTTGCCCACTAACTAGTTTAAAAATAGTTTCATAAGGGGATTAGTAAGTCTCGAAGTAGTTTTTTCAAACTTTATTTTTCATATAATGTTGGCTTATTAAAAAAATTGTTTAAGGGGGGTGGTTTGATGACCCTGCATTCCACCATTGATTAGTAAAAAACATTGTAAATCTTTTGTGGGGGGTATGGGAACAATACAAACCCTCTAATACACCCAACCCACTTTCGGAAATTTGGTGGCCAGATGCTTGGTAAGACGGTAGAGAATATATCTTGTGTCTTCTGTTACATATCAACAGTAGAGATATTCTGTATCTCATGAAAGAAGTCAGAAAAAAGGGGGGGTATTTTTTTTGACCGAGTGCTTGACTTCGAAACTCCAGCTCCTGTCTAGCTGACTCCAGGTTGGTTGCATCCCCGGGAATTTGGGAAAAACCCCACAGACTCACCTACAAAAGGCCATGCCCCCGGATCAGATTTCTATTTTTCAGGTATTTTAAACTTTAAAATTTTTTTGATTCCAAAAATTTCAGCCGCTTATAACAAAAATTCAAGCAACATCAAAATCTTTAAGGGCCTGTGAAAATTTTGAAAGACAGCATATTTGCAGCCCGTTTTTCCATTCGAAAAATTGATAGTTCGGTATAAACAAATGAATTTTTGGCACAATTTTTACAATAGCTTTCCCAAAATTTTTTCACAAATTATTAAAATTTCAAAGAAATGTGTATGTTTAGAATAGAAGTTGGTTTTCTTTCAGAAAAAAAACACCCCCACACAACCTCAAACTTCAACACTTATAGAAAAGTTTATGGAAAAATAGAGGGGAAGTCATAACATTTTATTTATCTCTCTTTTTTTTTTTTTTTTTGCTAGAAGAAGTGAAATTTATTATGTAATGGGCCCCTTTTTATTTTCAATTCTCAATTTGGTCCATTTGATCAAATAATTTTACCCAAAAATACTTGGGGCCCACAGAAGAAAATACAAGTTTGGGAAGCCCGAAAGGCAATGGGAAAACGAGGGAGGTTTGAGAAAAGGAAAATTGGGGAAGGATTGATGGGGAGAGGAAATGGGGAGGGTAGAAGACAGTTGAATTACACCCAAGAAAAAAATAAAATTTAATGGATCCGGGCCAGCCGAGAAACTTAACCATTTTTTCCTCTTAAAATCCTTCACCCATACAACTTTTCTTTTTGTCTAATATTTCCCTTTCTTTTCCCAATTTAGGGTTTTTTTGGGTGCTTTGCTCTCTTCCCTTTATTTAAACTGCAACACTCCACACATTTCAGTCGCAACCAATTTGTTAGTTTCCATGGTCTCAAACCTATTCGATTTTCATCGTTTTCACTTCAGTCTTTCCTTTTCTCAATTAACTTTACTTTAGCATTGGGTTTTGGGCAACGTAAACCCTTCAGAAACAAAAAAGGGAGAAGGGGAAGTTTAATCCTTATGAAAGACTTAGATAAATTTTTTCTACAGCCCTTGATTTTCATTAAAATTTAAGTTTTAATAAGTTGCTTAAATTTTCCATTTAACTCTTTCACTTTTGTTTATTTTAAAACTTGGGGGGCCCCCCCAACTTTTCCATTGATGTTATGTAACCCTGCCCCGGTTACCTCCTTTTCAATCAAAATCATTTTATACTTCCAACAAAATTTTTCAATTGTTTTTTCAATTATGTTTTTTTGTTTTTTTAGTTTCAATCATTTTTCAACACCCTCATGTCCCGTAGAAAAGGCCCCTTAAAACTAGGGAAGGGGGGGTGTGCATACATAAATATCATCAACAAAAATTTAAAAAGCAAATATTTTAAATCAGGAATACTTTAATCATCTTCAAAAACCAAAAATAGACAAGAGGATAATGGCCTTAATTCAAACTTCCTAGTAGCTACTATCCTAAAGAAAACATTGCATCTTAAAAACTAACTTCTTAACTTGACTTACGGTCTTTGCTATCATATTACAGAATGATAGTATAATAAACATACACCAAATTTTCCAAAAAAATTTTAAAGGTAATAATTTTAATTTAAAACAATTATTTTCAATGAAATCTTAAGTCCATCAATTTACATTAAACTCAAAGTATAAATCGATAAAATAAAATGGACACAGAATAAAACGCTAAAAAATAGCGTATACCAACAAAGTTTTTGATAACTAACTCTAACAATTTGCAACGTATGACAACATACTGACACCTAAACAATATTTGAAGAGTAAACAAAGCTAAAGCCTGGCGCAATCGCCCCATTGCGTTGACTAGAGACACGCCAAATTTAAATAAATAGGGGTTTTCATTCCCGACACGCCTAATATCCTAGAAAACAGTTTAATAATATTGAAAGCAAGCTCAGCCTGGTCTAACCTCCATAAACCCTGATACATTGATACCTAACTTTGCAAATAAAAAGATTCTATTTATTTTAAAACAAATTAAATTTCCCGGTCTATCCTTCATGACCCTGATACTAATAAGCCAAATAAAAAAGTTTATCTCTATTAAACGAATGAATTTCTGGGTCCATCCTTCATGACCCTGATTCCTATGATTCTGTATCTATAAATAAAATTTAATGATACCAATCGGTCCAAACTCCCTGGTCCCTCCTCCGGACTCCATACACGTAACGCTGTCATACAAGCTCTGTTGCAACGATATATTGCAATGATCTGTCAGAAAGCCCCCTGGCAATGCTCTGTCCCTATACATTTACATACTCTTATATATACTTTTTCTGAATCTAGCACACAAAACAAGGGGGGGAAAAGTTCGTATTCAAGCCAGTCACGTAACCACAGGGATTAAATCATTATACATCAGTCTCTTCTTTCTTTTCCCGGTCTCTGATTTTGGCCGTCAGCCGACGCATTGCAGCAAACATGAATATTTGAAGTTGACCTCTCCCGACAGCCGTTGGGAAACGTCTGTTGCTAGGAGACGGTCGCCATGGTCTTTCCCCCAGGTGGCAACACTGCACAGATTTTGATTTGTCAGCTTGACCCTCAGGAACGTCATTAGTCATCATGTTTTTCTCGGGCCGGTTACAGCTTTGGACATTTCTTGTAGTCGTCCGCGACCCAGCCGGGCCGTTTTGACTTGGCAGGATTCTATGATGTCCCGCTTGGAGATTCAAGGTACGTGACGAACAACTCGTTTTGTAGACAGGCCCAAAATTGGATGAATAAAAACGTTTTTTTTTGATGTGTGATGGTTGGGGTGCATTGGCTATAATAGTAATAGTACTATTATGGTTACGTCGGATTATTAAGGAGCGGGTATATGTTATACGTGATGAAGCGTGTAGAATCAGGTTTGGGTGGGGTAGCAATTAACAATACGAAGATTGTATTGTTACAATCTTAATTCTTTTTAGACCGTTTACATTCAGCATTTTGTTAGTCCTTTTTATTTGTGTTACACTTTATTCATTTAATTCTATTTTTAGATTTAAATTGGCTTAAACCCTTTTATTCGAACCTGTAATTTACTTTAACAGTGGGGTTAATCCATTTTTATTCATATACATCTTGTATTTTATTAAATTTTTGTCTTAAGGTTGTTTTTGGTTAGTAACGTCTATTTTTTAATTTACTACTGTGTACATCAATTTTAAACATTCTCCTGACTTACGTTTTATTGTCAAATATGCCAAATCGTTTATATAACAACACACTATTTGCTTAACTTTTATACTCATATCTTGTAAGTTTTATCTAATGCTTTGACTTTAATTAAATATGGTGTGACGCATTAACCATCACTTTTATTTATTCAATTTTTGTTTTCATTTATTGTATTATAAGCATATCTAAGTTAAAAATTATTTCCCAAACATTTCAAATATTTTGGTTCCATTCTAATTTTCTCATATTAAAAAATTTATAAAAGTTTTTTGAAAAATAAAAATATTAAGAACCCCGTTCTTTGTGTACTTTTCCCTATTAGTTTTAAAACTTTTTTTTAAAATCAAACTTGAAAAGTTTTTTAAAAGAACTGTTTTTTTTTTTAAATTTATTGGCCACTCAAAGTCCCCTGACCCCTATAATTGGAAATACTGCAAGAAACTTTAGTTCTTGTAAAGAAAGCTGTCAAAAGTATGAATCAGCATTATTTTTAGTGTGGGGAAACCTTGCCCAACAACAGGGTACACAAAAGTGTCAACCCAAGCATGCCCTTTCTTACAGCGCTGCCCCATTCAACACAAACTCAAGTACGTCCTTCTTTTCTCTTGATTCATTTTTATTTTTTAAACTATCGTATGTAGTTATTTGTTTTATTTTACCTCACTCACTAATAATTTAAATTTTATATGAATGTTCCTGCATTTGGGGTGGGGGGAAAGTTGAAAACTATTTTGGAAAGTACACCCTTGGTAAAATGATCACGGAGATTAAAAACTTGGTTTGCCTTGTCAGACAGTCAATCTACTCAAGAATGCCCTTAACCATGTATTCTAATGCATTCCTCCCATCTGACAGATTTTCCCAATGGTCTCTTCCCCAGGGGTTTCCATCAACCCCTGAACACGGTTTTATTTTCCCTTCTTCCGCTAATGTCCTTTCACCAAATTTAAAATACTTATTTACAAAAAAGTTTTGTATGACTATATTTATGTAATATTATTATGTAAATTTTTCCCCCCAGTAGCCTCTTTTTTTTTGGAAAAAATATTTTTCTAAACCTTGTTTTAACCCCTTTGAAGTTTTTCTCACCCCCATTAAAAAACCAGAACATTATAAGGTATATTCTAAGTTTTGGGCCCTGCACAATTTACCCCGACCCCAAAACCCCTTCCCTCACCCTGACAAGCGTGTATTAATCACAATTTTTGTGAAGGGGGGGAATGCCGGGCCCTCCACCGCGGTTCGGTTTCCCATGTTAAAAAATTTAGTCCTTCATTTTCACAATCACCCTACTATTACACTTTAGGTAAGTCTATAACCGAAGGGGTAGTAAAAAACGCGGTGCTAAAATAATAATAAAAAATAATAATAAAATAACTAATTTTACTTTCCCGGGGGCAATGACAAGATGACAGCTTACGAGTAACAGCATGCTTTCCCAACGTATTCTTCTTAATTTACAAAATAATACCATTTTTTTGTAGTTAAAGGTGTTTTAGTAAAAAATTTTTTTAACTATTAACCTTGTAAAATAATTTTGCCAAAAAGTAATCTCTAAATTACCCTCCTGTTCTATGTTGATCAATACTAGTATTTTAGCTTTGTTTTTAAAAACCCCAATTTTGTTTTTGGCCCTTGAAAAATGTCCTTTTTATTGCTATAGTTCCCCTTACTTTTGCCCAACACAGCTAAATCTCTGCCCTAATGGCTGCATTTTTACTGTTTAATGTCAACCCCCTTTCCACCTCGGCTTACCCAAATTTTCACACTTTAAGGTGGGTAAAAAAGTGAATTTCCCCCTTGTTTCAAACATAACTACTTGGAAATATCTAAAGTGCACCCAACATGTACCCTGCCAAGTGTATCATCAAACATACTAAATTTAAAATTTGAAACAGAATTTACATAGTTTTCTTTTAACTGAACATAGGCGTTCAAAATCTATTTAAAATTTGATGAATCGTCATTTTTGTTTTCATTTTTCTCTTTCAATATTTACCGAATAGTAAAAATCTGATCCTTTTTTCGCAAAACCCCACTGATGAACCCCTTTATTTATTCTGCATATGGCGCAATCTCATTAAAATAGAAAAGATAAAATTGTGTACATGTTGGTAGCAGGAATCCCTCTAACCTTTTTATCTCGTTCTGAAAAGGCTTTTATATGGTTTCCTTCCTTTCCATCTCATGGGTTCATATGGTACTAGCAATTTATGAATTTCTAATAATATTTTCACCATTTCCCTTTATTAATCTGGGTATTGCATTTAAACCGGGAGTTTTATTTTCTTTACCTTCCAAACAGCTTCTTGACTTCAAAATACTCAGCCTTTGGGGGATCCTTCTTTAAATATCAAAATAGTCGTGAACGGGTTTTGCCCTTTTTACTCAAAACATTTTTAGTGTCTCTCCAGTTACCACCGCCTTTCACTAAATGGGGTTTAAACCCCAGAAAAGGGAAATAACAGATACACACCTCGATCAGGTAAAACTTAAAATTCCTTGTAACACCCTTCCCCAAGGGGGGAATTCTTTAAAACAACCACTTTCAAAATGCCCCTCATGGGAAAGATCATAAGAGTTACGTCCACTTTCCAATCAATAGCCGGGGTAGGGGTCATCCCTTCCCCACCCCCCCTACCCCCTTTCTTTTAAAGTGGGGGGGGGTTTGGGGGACTAAAATATCATGTCAGTTTTTTGAACCGACAACATTTTTGAAATGCATTTGTAAATTAAAAATAAAAAATTTTGTCCCCTTTTTGCGATCAATTCTTTGGATTATTTTTTCCCCGACTGAACTGGATATTGGTTTTTTAACCCGCCCAGTTGACTGAGAGTTTTTTTTTCCTATAGCTTAAAATTTCTTTTTCAACCAAAAATATGGACAAATTTCCCAAAAAATAAATCTCCTATCATTCCTAACCTTTGGAGTAAAATACTGATAGCTGAAAGGGAAGTAAGGGGCACAAAGAAAATATACAAGTGAATGCTACTTTATAAAATAAAATAAAATTTTAAATGCATAGAAAAACAATGAAAAGAGTTTCCTAAGTATTTTTTTGGTATCGGTAATCCCCTTATTTTAAACACTGGAATAATTATATTCAAAATTATTTTACACTGATGTGCAATAAGATTTAAAAAAAAATCTGTTTTAAATCAGTTTATAATAAAATAATCAAAAAATGAATTACTCCAAAAGAACCATTTTTTGTCACCAAAAAAAAAAATTTATTAAGTTTTGCCCAAATTACACCTAAACACCTTCCGTTTTTGTAGGGAAAATTTAAAATCTCTTTTTTTAGTAAGGGGTAATAAAAATATAAAAATATATACTTTTTTACACTGAAAATTTTTTTTATAAAAGCTTTTTTTACTATAATAGAACAATATTTCAAAAAATTTGATAATTGCAGCCCCCTTTAAAAAAAAATTAATATCCAAATTAATTTTAGAAAAGGAGAAAAATTGTTGACAACAAAAAGTATGTAAAAAAAACTTTTAAAACTATTCCCAAGATTTTTTTAATCAAGCTCAGTTTTAATTTTTTTTGAAAGAATTTATCTACTTAAAAGTGTAAAAAAAAAATGGGTGTGTGAGAAGTAACTTTCTTTGGCATCTTTAAAAAATACATACGGATAGTTTCCCCCATTATATTGTGCACTTGAAAAATCATAAGCACTTTTTTTTTTCACAATATTTACGAATAGTAAAAATTTTAATCAAAATTTCAATTTAATCACTACTGTTTATAATTTATTAGCACATATAAATGCACTTGATGAAACTAAAAACGTTTTGGAAAATGTAAATAAAAACAGTGGATAAATATTTTTTTTAAATAAAACGTGGTCAGGGCGACGACGTCCCAACAGGCGCGCTAACAGAGGTTCTTTTTTCTATTTTTTTTGGGTAGTTTTTTTTTTTTTCGGATTTATGACGGTTTAACTTCAACCTGTTTTTTTTGTTTTACGTGTGCACGCGCTTTTTAAATTTCACTCTCATCTTTTTTTTCAAAATCGAAAAAAGTATAACTAAAAATGTTCTGTTTATGTTTTTAGACGGGTTTGAAACTAACTTTGTGATCACTTCATAAAAAAATCAATACAAAAAATGATATTAAGGGAAAATTTGGTTAAATATGTGTCTAAAAAATTTTGGACTTGAAAATATTTCAAAGATTTGGCCCCCTTTATTATAATTAAAGATAAAGTTTTGATGTATTACTATATATTTTTGTTTTTTTGTATTTTTTTTGATATTTCCCTTCAGTGCAATCCTAAGAACCTTTGGGCAATCACAAACCACAAATCACAATCAAAGGGCGGCTAAACTCCATTTAAAACCAAACTTTACCCAACATGGTCGTATAAACAGTTTGAAAAAAAGAAAACCATTTTACCAAAAAAGGTCTGGCTATGTGGGTGGTCCTTTTTACAATTTGGGAAAATTTTAAAAAAACTTTCTTTCATGCAAAAAAGTAAATTTTTTTTTGGAAAGATGGCAATTACCTCATTTTCATTCCCCCCTCACCCTCCTTAACCCCACAGTTCCTTTTTGAAATTTTAAGCTTCTTTGGTTATTTTAGATTTTAGATTATATTTACATCTTACCAATTTTCAACTAACTTAAACGAAAAGATTTCTATATTGTTTGAACTTTTAAGCGCAAAACCTTTTTGGGGTTTTCAATTTTAAATTTTTCCATTTGTTAACATCATTCACTACCCGGATAGGTTTTTTAAATTACTTATTTTTCAAGTTTTCCCTCTAAAAAAATTATTAAATATTTGGAAACTTTTGAGGTGAAATCTTCCTTATTTTACTCCTTCTTTTTGAAATTTAAGAATTCGGGGTTGGGTACTGTTTATTTTGGTCTTTTACCCCTCATTAATGTAATCGTCTAACACTCGAAGTTTTTATTAGTTTAATTTTTTTTTATAAATTTTGAGCCCTCCTATACATCAGTTCCTAGGAAAATAATATTTAAAATGTAGTGTGGTTATTTGAATTTAAACCCTTCATTCCTGAAAAATTTTAAATTTTTTCTACCTTAAAAAAAAGGTTTTGGGGGGGGTTTTCACCTCTGCTTTTTTTGATAATCATTAAATTTATAAAATTGTTTTTTTTATTGAAATTGTCTGCGAATTTTTTATTTTAAGTGTTTTTTAAAATCTATTTTGAAAAAATTCAAAACAGAATTTTTTATTTAAAACACTGTATTTTTTTCTATTTCTAAGATTAAAAAATTTTATGTCACACTGGAAACTTTAAAAAACCTTTTGTGTGAAGTTTTTTTATGTATTTAAAAATTTTTTTGGGCCTCCTTGACTTTAAACTGTTTTTTAGTTTGTCTTAAAAATTTTAAAAATATCAGAACCCACTAAAATAATTTTGTCCCAAATTGTTTTAAAATTTTTAAAAGGTGGGTTAAATTTCCTTTGAATATTGAATGAAATGACATGGAATGCCCCAAGTACAGGGGGGTCAGAAAAAACTGCCTCTTTAAACTTCATTATTATGGGGATGCGTTGGTTGGAGTGGGGGGCCATAAAACAAGAGCGGTAGACTGCAATTCGTTTTTTCATCGAAAAACTTTTTTTTCAAAAAGGGACCCCTTTATCACTGAACATGGTTTTTTGGCACCACTTCTTTTCCCTATCATGGTTTGGGTTCCCATATAAACCTGGGGGCTAAGAACTTTGGCAGATAGACTTCTGCAGTGAAGTTTTTTCCAAAGTACAAACATCGAAGAGAAATGAAAGTGTGGAAACAGCTTTCTGCTCGGGTCCACAGCGTTAAGCAAAAAAACCATAGCCTTAAACATTTGTCGAAGCCGTGAGAAAATTTGAAAGGGGGATCTAAGTTTCATTCATAAAAAAATAGGGCTGTTCAAGAGCAAATATGGGATTTAGCCACTCGTCAGAATTTGAAGAACATTTCTTCTGGATTATGGATGGGGAAATTTTTTTTAGAAAACGGCTGCTTATGACGACAAGACATTTTAAAATTTTTGTGTTGTCAACAAACAGAATTTTTGATATTGGTGGCAGAGAATCCAAACACTCCATCGGGTTTTTCCCTTGTATCATTTTTTAGTCCTAAGTTAACTTCCTTTTGTTAAATATTCAACACTAATTTTCATATATAACATTGTATTAATAGTTATACCGCCTGATGGGAAGAAAAGTCTTTAAATAAATGCTTGAAAACAATATTTGTTTTTAGTTTTTTTATATTTTCTAAAGTTGTAAAATCCTTATCAAAAAAAAATTTTTTAAAATCAATTATTTTATTCAAACACATATTCTGAAACATGCAAAGGGTTTTAGGTTTAAAATGTGCATTTTTTTAAGCTTTTTTGTGAATCATGTCATGGGTTTGGAAAATGGAATTAAATACACAAATAAAAAAAAAAATATTTTACTTTTCCCCAGATATTCATATTTAATATTGAACTTTCATTGTTAAAGAAACCGATAAAAATAAACGGTACAGAACTCCACATGGACTTTTTCACTTTATTGTCTAAATTTGAAATATTTACTCAAACTGAATATTTGTAAAACGAGATAATTCAATCACAAATTGCACTATACCAAATAAAACATTTTTTGACTCCGGGTTTTTAAAATTTTACAATTTTATTTTAAAGGAATTAAAGCCCATTTTATTTTTGGGACCATAAAAATACATAGCGTCCAAAAGGATAAAAAACTTTTTTTTAACTTTTTATTTCCCATTTAAAAATTATGAAATTTTATTGGGGTTTTTCATTTTCGGCATAAAATTGCTTTAAAATTTCCCATTTAAAAATATAGACCAATTAAAAAGGTAAATATTGATATTGATCTAAAACGATGAGATAATATCGTTGTAAAAACTTTTCCCCCTAAGAGGTTAAAGGAAAAAAGATCACAACTTTCTGAATACTTATTTTTTTTCTCTAAGGCAAAAAAGAATTTTGTGTCAAAACTTAGGAGTATATTTTACAACTAAAGTTCACAAAATGTTTTCAAATTTTAGTCACCACCAGAAACTTTTGGGTTTTATAAAAAAAAATTTAAAAAACCATAGTTTTGATTTTTTTTTATATACAAATTTTTTAATGAAAGTTATTTAGTACCCAAAGCTAGGTGAATTTTGAAAATTTCTGTTTCATAAATTACTCGAAAGTTTTTTCATAAAAAATGAAATAGCATTTTGGATGATTAATCAATCTTTATCAAATTTTAATCAAAATTGTTAGTTGATTTGAGAAATCGATTTTTTCTTTTTTTCGCCCCTTTATTAAACATCCTTTAGGGTTAGACAGATGGCATCAACCGGCCCCTTTAAATCATTTTGACAAAAAAATTGAGAGTACCCATTTTTTTTTGTTATATTATTAATACTAAATATAAAATTTTAAACAAAGTTGTCAAAGCCGATTTAGTAAAAAAACGTTTTTTTCCTCTTTTTCCCCTTAAAGGAAAAGTTTCCCTTAATTTTAGGGTTTGCACCCAAATTCCAAAAAACCCTCTTGGCAACCATTTTAAAACTCAGATCCCCCAGTTTTAGTCTATTGGGCAACCCCCTCCACGCCCCCTGTGGGGAAAGGGTCCTTAAAACTACGGGGGGGGGGGATTCGTACAGTTAAAACAACAACAAAAAAGAGAAAAGTTTTAAAATCGGAATATTTTAATTACCCCAAAGAAACAAATGACAAGGATAAGGGCCTTAATTAAAAAAGTTTCCCCTAAAACTAATGAAAAAAAAAACTTTTGCATCTTAAAAAATTAACTTCTTAAAGTATTTCCTTTACTTTTCCCAAAAAATATTTAAAAGGCTTTCGTATTATGTTACAAAAAAAAGGGTATAAATATAAATTTAAAAAAATTTCCCAATGAATAAAAGAATAATTTTAACGAAAAATTTAAACGATGAAATCTCGTGTCCTTCAAATAACTCTAACTCAAAGTTTCATCTAAAAAAAAAATGGACACGATTTAAACGCTAGAAATAGCTTTTTACCAACTAACATTAACTTAACACGGGAAAAAACTATTACCGTACTGCACAAACAATTGCATACTTGATATATTTTTTTTTAATCGAACAAAATTTTTTATAAAAAAGGCCTATTCCCCAAAAGAAAACATAAAACTTTAGTCAATTCAAAAAAATGGTAAAATCTAAAGGTTTTTCAACAAATTTTTAAACAATTTACAACTTTTAAAATTCATTTACCTTAAAAAAGAGAAAACTAACAAAAAGCTAATCCAGACGCAATTGCCCCATTGCTCACTAGAAAACATGCAATTTATAAAAGGGTTTTTTTCCCCAAAACTCCAAAAATACCCTACAAAAAGTTTAATATTAAAACCCAAAGAAACGCCAGGTCCATCCTTCATGACCCCAGATCGAAAACGCTTTTTAATTAAATGATTTCAATAAATCAAACGGTGGGAGCTCCGGGGTCCTTCCCCCATGCCCCCAATACTTTTATTGTATCATCTTGTGAATGTGGGAATCCCACCCTCCCCCCTGGTTCATTCCACGTTAAACGTGGGCCCTTCTTTCATCTCACTATCCCCTACCTTACACATTACGAAGTGCGAAAACCCGAACGGGTAGAAAGAGCGGTGCTAATAATAATAATAAAAATCTGTAAAAAAATATACAATTTACATACTCTTTATATTTAACCTTCTAAACCTAAAACACAAAACAGGGGGGAAAGTTTAATTAAACCCAGTCAGAATCACAGGCAAAATCTTTTATAATCAGTTTTTCTTCTTCGGGTTTCTGATTAAAACCGGCCGTCCATTGCATAAACACAATATTTGAATTTCATATTTTTTGAAGGGCCGTTGGAAGCGTCGTTGCGGGTGAAGTTGCCAAAAATTTCCTCCAGGGGCAACACGTCAATATGAATTGTGCCTGACCCTGGGGAAAAACTCTTTCAGTTATAATATTTTTCTGGGGTCGGTTCAATTTTGGGACATTACTTGTAGTCGTCCAGGGCCCAACCCCGGGCCTTTTGACTTTGGAGTACTTGTGTGTCACTTGGAGACCCAAAGGGAGTGAAGAACAAATCGTTTTGTAACAGACAATATTGGGGTAATTAAAAAAACGTTTTTTTTGATGGGTTTAGGTTTTGCTGATTGGGCAAAATAGGATGTACTATTAAGGTTTTTTGCGGGTTATTAAGGGGCGGGGGGATGCAAAACGCGATTTTAAACGTGTTAAATCATTTGGTTTGGGGCAAAGTACAAAACAAGTTTTATTTTTACAAAGGAAAATAGTTAAGCCTCCCGTTACAGACGACGGAATTTGCAAAAAAAAAAACTTTTGCGGGTTTCGAGGGGAAACATGAAAAACTCGACATTCATAAAAATCAGTTTGAAAATTTTTTTGAAAGATCACAATATTTCCTTTTGATAGTGAGAAAGTAAAAATTGACCAAACTATGTAAACCATTTTTTTAATATTTTGAATTATTGTTGCAGGTATCAGGGTGTGTCTTCTGAAGTTTCTGATTCACTACAAATTCCCTGTCTTAGGCAGCAGTCAGATATTATGCAAGTTAAAACATCCTACCATTCGTTTTGAGTAAGACTTGGAGCTTCTTGCTCTACTGCCACTTGCGCTCTGCAATATTTTCACCACAGGGGGGCTGTGCTTACAAAGTTTTAACATTCAAAGGACATGAACCCTTTGTGAATCACATAGATTAGAATTTACCACATGCCTTTTTTTTGACACCTTTCACAAACTATAATTTTTAAAAAATGTAATAAACAAAAACTTTTATAAATACTCGTGATGTTTCTTCGGGGCATCCCTTTTTTTTAAAAAAATTTTAATAAAGGGTAAAATACTAACAAAAAAATTAAACAAAAAAACTATGCCAAAGACTGTATTTAAAATTAGGGAAAATTTATTAGCAGAGTAAATGTCAGGTTAAATTATAATATCTTAAGGGAAGGATCCCCCAAAAAAAATGCAAAAAACCAAAACCGAGTATTAAATTTATTTTTTAAATTAAATTTTTTACAAAAAAGCGTTTAAAAAAAACAAAATTTAAAAACAAAAACATTTAAAAATAAAAAGATAATGATTAACAAATCTTAAGAGTATTCTTTAACCTAAAAGTTCATAACGTTTAAAGAAGACTTCACAACTTTGAAAATAAAAAAAACCGAGCTTTTAAACTATTTAGGGTAAATATTTTTAAATTAAATTATTTTAATGAAAACAAAAATCAAATTGCTACAAAGAACAACCATTAGATTAAAAATTAGTTTCTAGCAACAATCAATTTTCTTTCCCCGGCGAAAATTGACAGTGAAAACTTTTCATAAACAAAAATTGCCATCAAATAACTCTGTGAAAAGAAAAGCTCTCATGAATTTATTTCAGTCTATAAGACAACAAAATGCACACAAAATAATTTAATGACCTAAATATTTAACCTTTAAGCATAAACCCAAATTTCCCCAGTGGCATAAAAGGATAACTTCTTAAGGTCCATAGAATTTCAAAAGAATAACAAGTATAAATTGTACAGTTTTACCAAAAAATCCCCCCTAAATTTGGGAATAAGCATTTAAAAAACAACATTTTCCCCCCAATAAGATTTATAAAGACCCAAAGTAAAAAATTTTGATTATTTATTTTAAATGCAAAGTTTAAAATTAAACATACAAAGTACTAAAACAATCCCCTCAATTCATATAATATCTTACCACCAGTAAAATTTTCAATCCCCTTGGAATTCTTACCACTTTCCCAAAATCTTAAATTTAAAATATACTTTTTAAAATGATCATTTTCAACAATTTTATTTATAATAAGTGATTTTTACTTGTCATTTTTGGAAAGGGGTGAGTACTCAATTAAACACCTATCACAAAAGTGTAATCATTGCTAATGGGAAGATTGATAGGAATAAGAGTAACCTGAAAAAGAAAACGTGGTTTCCCCGCGCAGAAAAAAATTCATAGGGGCCAACTAGGAGCCAATTTTTTCAAAAGCAAAAGAAGGGCCCAGAGTCCCCAAAGACAAGAAGGCAGAGGGCCAGCCTTAGTAAAACCTGGCAGTAGGGGAGAAAAAACTTTGTATGGGCACCCCCTTTATAAAAAAACCCAAAAAAAATAACAAGGGCAAAGTGTCAGGGGACCACAAACTTTGGGGGAAAAGTATAAATGGGGCTACCTAACCAGGCATGGTGTGTCAATCACCAAAGTATTGTCACACAGTACCAGGTCATGGTGGTCAACACCAAGATTGTCACTACCCGTAACCGGGCAGTGGGTGTGTAATCACCAACGTATTGTCAACCATAACCAGGTCAGTGGGTGTGTCAAAACACCAACGTATTGTCACTACCCGAAACCAGGTCATGGGGGTGTAAAACCAAAGTATGTCACACCAGTAACCAGGTCAGTGGGTGTGTCAATCACCAAGTATTTCACTACCAGGGGAAAGGGTGGGGGCCCGATTGAGACTAAGTGTATGAAAGAGAAGAGGAACACTGGAATGGGGTAGGTCTCATAAGGAATGACTAAAAAAACATAGGAAATGGTGGAACATTGGAGGAGCACGTAAAGGGCCCCATAATAATAGATAAAGGATACAAAAATTTATTCTAGTATATATCCCCCAGACTGAAAAGGGGAAAAAAATATGAATGTTTTTTAGGGTCTAGAAAAACATATAACAGAGAGGAAATAATAAATTTTGGGGGATTTAATTCTCAGGGGGGGGGGAATTGGGGTGTAAAAAGGGAAAATCATGAACCTTTGGTAAACACACAATAACAACAAGGAAATATGTTCGTAGGTTTTGTGAAAGGTAGGGCTTAAGGCCCGCCCCACCCATAAAACACGGTTCTAAACAAAAGAATTTTTGAACAAAATATTTAATTTTAAAATTTTAACCTTTTGTTTTTTATTTATTTTAGTAACTATCTGGCACTTTCATAAATTTTTATGGAATTTTCCAAAACCCGGAAAAAAGTTTTTGAAAAAATTCATTAAAATGTTTCCCTTTCAATGATTTTTTAAAAGGGGGTGACAAAATTTTTAATGGATTTATTTATTTTTTTGTACAATTAAATGAGTGTTTGTTTTTTTAAAATACTATTTTAAAAGAATAATTTCTTTTTCTTTTTAGACATATTTTTTAATTTGGTTAGCTTCAAAAAAACACGGATATTGACTTAACGACTCCCAAACGACTTCTATCAAAATAATGGTTTTTAAATACAAATTTTCCTTTTTGCAACTAGTTTTTTTAGCTGATAAAAGGCCGTTTGTATGACATTTCCCATTAAAGCAGTACTTTTTCAAGCGTTTGGGTAACCTTTCGTATCGGAATGCAGGCGGGAATGGAGGGTTAAACAATCCCTTTTGACCTTCTTGAGTCAAAGAAACATTAATACCATGTACGTTAGGGTAAAAGGGGCCAATGTCCAATTATAAAATTGCGAATTAAATAAAAAACAATTTAAAAACTTAAAATTTTTCAGTAACTAAAAATATCACAAAGTCTTCCTCGTGGAATAAAAATACTTTGGGCCCTACTTACTTTTAAAGAGAGTATTACCTTGAAAAATTTTTTTCAAAGAAAAAAAACCCCACCTTCTCCATAACAAAATTTATGACATTCCCTTTTTTAATGAGGCAGTAAAACAGTAAAATTCTTCACTTTATCTTATATTCTTTTGAGTTTTTTCCCTTCTTTAGACTACACGTTGTAAAATAAGTTTAATATTTTAAAATAATGAAAACTACTGTAAATTGAATTTTTAATCCCCTATTATAATAAATGAAAAAAAAACATTCCTGCTCATACAAAAATAGTTTTTTTAAAAAAGTTTTTCTAAATGAATTTTGGGACGTTCTCAGTAAATTTTTTATACTAGTTTTTTATTTTACTGCTAGGGTTTGACTTATTGGCTTTGGGAAAAAGTTATTTTCAAAAAAATTAAGAACGAAGTTTTTGGTAGTCAAGATGTGAAAAAGTTTAAATTTATTTTATTAGCTGTTTAGTGTTACTTTTTAATTTGAAACTGTTGCATTCTCGCAGTTGTCCTGTTTTGGAAGAAAAGTATCGAATCCCAACAAAAAGTAACCCCCGGTGATACTTTTTTTATAAATTAACAATAGTACCTTTTTGCTTTCGAACAAAACCAATGGATTGTATAAATTTTTGAGGGGGAGAAGTATTTACAAAATATTATTTTAATCCTTGTAAAACAATTGTTTAAAAAAGGGGCACAAAGAAATCAAAATTAATTGATTTTTTAACTTCTTTTAGTAAAGGGGAAATTTTTTTTAATGGTATGCATATTATGGGTTTGGGTATTATCACAATTTAGTTTCAATGGTGGCACGATACTATTTTTTCCCTGTAAAATAATATCAAAATTAAATACAAATAAAATTTCTAATAAAAATGCAGCGATTATTTGATATTTCAATACTTTTTTTTTTAAGAAAAGCCTTTCGAAATAAATGTTTAAATAACACTCGTAACGCACTTATTGATTTCAAAATCTTTTGCCTTGGCCCAGTTGTATCACGCTAGTACTAATAATTTCAACCTAAAGGGGAAACGAACTGTCAAGTTATTGAGCTGATTAATTTACGCACTCAGTGCTCAGTCAAGCATTTGCAATATGACCACGACATGAAGCCCATGATAAGTAAAAATAATTTAAAAAACCCTTTAAAAATTTTGAAATTTTGTGTTTCCCCATGCTAAAGAAGTAAGTAAGTATTTGATACCGACCGCCTCTGTTTTTATATTGGTCAGATTTTTTGCTTTAGATACTGAAGTCCCAAATTCGATCCCCAGTGCCCCAATTCGTCTGTGAAAAGTGGGTCTGAAAAGGAACCAAAAAAACCTGTGGGACAAATGAGGAGAAATTGAATGAATAGTACGCTTCAGTCTAGAAAACTGAGATAGAAATCTGGAGGGCCGTTGTCTAACCCCAGGCACCCTCAGCTTGAAAATGTTGGGGGCCCATCTTTTCCCAAATAGGCAGCCTCTCGATTGGTTACCCCCTTGCAGGCTGACACCCTGGAATTTACTCAAGTTTAAAATCTACCCAATGGATAAAAAATTATTCCCAAAAAAATTTATTTCTGGAAAATTTGAAACCCAAGATGTTTAAAAAATGTAAAAACCGTATTAAATAACAGATACCCACTTTAGTGGCTGAGTGGTCAAGGGTCACTAGTGTTAAATTGGCCTGCTGATCGGGGCACTTGGGGGGAAATCCGGGGAGTCATTTAGGGTATTTTTCCTAAAAGTTTCCCCTCTTCCAAAAAAAAAATGCGGTAGATAAAATCTCAAATGCTTCTTTCCTCATTACCACCCAATTAGATTTATCATATATGCGTATAAATGACCATTGTATGACGTGGTGAAAATCAAATAAAAATAACGATATATTTATTGTCAAAATTGTTATAGTCTTTGAAATGAAATGCTTTTTAAAAAATTTATTGCCTCCCTTTGCCTTTAAAAATTTTAAAAATTTGCCAAAGACAGTGCCAAATTTACACATAAATTTTAGTTTTTTTTTTTTACCTTACTAATAAACTCAAAAATAAATGGTCACAAAATCGTAGGGTACAATCAATCGAAGGTTATTTATTATAGTTAGGACAAATCTTCAAAAAAAATTCCTAATTTTACCTTAAATAAATTTTTCTCTGATAAATAAAAGACATTATTATTTTTCACTACCCTCACCAGTATTTATTTGAAAATATTTCAAAAATGGTACAACGCATTAAAATGAGTCAGTGACCTTTGATAGTAATTTCAAAAAGGTACGGGTACAAAATTTCTTTTGTGGTACAAAACGGGTACAGAACTAGAAAAAATTTGGCATGAAAAAGTTCAAAAGGGACAACAGCAAACCTGGGGCAACCCTTTATATGCAAATCAAAATGGGTACGGGTACAAAATTTTTTGTGTTACAAAAGGTACAAAAACTATTACAAAAATTTGGCATCAAAAAAAGTTCAAAATCAAAAGGGGGACAACCCCATTTACCTGGAGTCTGGATACTCATTTGATATCTAAATTTCCAAAACGGGGGACGGTACAATACTTTTTCTTTCTGGTACAAAACGGTACAAAATAGTACAAAACTTTGGCCTCAAAAAAAATTCAAAATTAAAAAGTAGAAAACACATTAACCTTGATCACCATTTGAAGCTAATTTCCAAAATGGGTCGGATACAAAAATTTGGCATCAAAAAAAAAATTCAAAATTCAAATGGGACACTGCATTAACCCAGAGTCACCACTTTGATAGCAAAATTTCTAAAAAAGGGGAAGGGGACAAAATGGGACAAAAACAGTATAAACTTTGGCACAAAAGGGCAAATTCAAAAAGTGGGGAACAGGGGTTATGGAGCAGCTGACTGGAAGAATAGCTAATTTTTCTGCCCCGGGTGGATTGATCTTGACGTTGTCTCCCCCTTTTTAGTCAAACTTGGTCGCCAAAACACTTTACGGTCCGGCACTACACCTCTTACCTTTCCAATTCTTGGGAAAAAAAATTTTTCTTGCTGCCTTTAATGATTACCGGGCGTGGTGCCGGTCTCCCAATTTTTTAAAAAAACCCTATTTTGCCAACCTGATGGTGGAATCCACCCGTTTTTTAAAAAGTTTGCAACCCATCTATTTTTTGAGTGAAAGCTCAATTCGCCAGGGGGGGTAGGAGGGCCTTAAAATGGAGAAAAAATGGTTTATAAAAAAAAATAGAAAAAATTCAAATACGGATGAGAACAGGAGGCAAAAAAAGTTTTATTGATTATTTCTTTAATGTAAAAAAAACCGGATAATTGTTGGATGTTACAGTTTACCAGAAGGCGTTGAAGTAGACCACTGATAGTGGTAAAAAACTCAAAGTGGAAAAATTTGAAAGATAAAAAAAAATGAAAAAAAGAGTAAAAATATAGAAGCTGAACGAGGAGGAAGGGGAAGGGAGAAAGTTTTGGGAGGTAAAAAAAGTACCTAATGATTAAATAGAAACAATTGAAGAGGGATGGATTGAATTTAGAAACATGGTAAACGGCATGAAAAAATTTGGGAAAACGTCGGGGAGTAATGGGAAATTTGTGGGAGAACATCAGGGAGAGTTGGTAAGTTTGGGGAAACATCAGGGGGAGAATGGGAAATTTGTGGGAGGGGGCTAGGGGGATAATGGGAAATTTGACGGGGAGAGAAAAAACATTAAAAAAGGATGGAAGGAAAAAATAAAGAGTAATACAAGTTTAACAAATCATTTTATTTAAATTTAAAAAGCTAAAACAATTACAATTACAAATGTTTTGACAAAATCTTTTCCAAAACTTCCATTCTTTTTAAAGGGAAAACAAATCGGTTACTTAATACGTTTATCCCAACAGGGGCATATGTGTAAACACCTTGGTTTAACCCAAACCCAAAAAAAAAGGGGTCTAAATAAGAAAAGGGGGTAACTCGTTAAAAAAAAACTAACACAATTCTACTACGCAGGTGGGTCTGCCCCACGCAACAGCAATTTTAAAATTTGGAAACATTAATGATTTAAGGTTCACAACAAACATACACCCCCTTCTTGCGGTACTAGACTTTATACTAATGAACAAATTAAAAATACGGTTAAAAAACCCAATTTTAGAAATCCTAGTTAAAGAATTACACTTGATGTTAAATGCACACTAGCATGAGTTAAAAATCCATATTGAGCTAAAAGATTCAAATTTAAGTTCCCGGAAGAGGAACTGTAGGCTTTCAAATAGTTTTAAAGGCAACTCTAGAAATTTAGGGGAAATTAACTATTCCTGGTCTATTCCTCATTAGTGCGGCCTGGCTTTCAATAGTAGGATATTTAAATTCAAACCCAAACTGAAAAACCGATATAAAAACGCAAACTTTTTAACATTAACAATTTTAAAAGGTGGAGCCTGAAGGGGGGGGGACAAAAAAATAAACTCCCCGGGTCATAGAGTAGCATACCCCGAGATAAGCACCATAGAAGGGACACCAAAGAAAGACCCAACAGGGATGGGAAAAAAAAGATAAGCGATTTTCACCCTATTGGATAAAAGATTTTAAAATAGCCCATACATGGGCCCTAAGTTTTAAAAGGGTCGGATATTGCCACGTATTTAAGATCAGTCTTAGGAAAAAGAAACAAAAGACAATCCCCAAAAAAGATTACTAATCCAAATAACCAAGTGAAGACGTTTCTAAAACTGCGGTGAGGAGGATCGACAATGCCTCACAGATCGTAATCACCATTGCTTAGTTCCTTTTTCTTTGGGTTTACGTCCAGGTGTTCCCCCGAAAATTATCACAATAAAAAAACAAAATGGGAATCAAGGGATGGGTGTTTTTTTTACAAATGGGCTGACCTACAGGGAAGGGGTATTTGGATATTTAAAGAAAGGAAGATAAGGGGGTTAATTCTTAAAATTGAGCCAAACGACAAATTCAACTACACTACAGATGGTGCTAAGTACACAACAAGAAACCACTCCTCATTTTATTACTAAGCCAAGGTGTAAAATTTTGTTTGTTGTAGTCCTCTAAGCAGTTAAACCATCAGAGGGGAAATTTCCTCAAGTTTTTTTGCAGTTTTTATTGTTTGTATGAGGTTTCATTTAAGCACAGACATTTAACAGTTTCCCGTTCATGTATGCACCAGTTAAACATATTGCCTTCATGTAAACCCCCACCCCAACCCCAGTTTTCCAATACCCTTTTTTGTAGCACACAGTTTCACAATATCCCCTTTTATGTAGACAGACAGTTTTTTCACATTTAAATTTCCCTTTCCCTTCATTAAAAGTTTACATATTCCCCTTTTATGTAGCCAGACAGTTTCACATTTCCCTTTCTGTAACACACATTTTTACAATTGCCCCCTTATTAGCACAGACAGTTTAATATGCCCTTTCATGTAGCACGACAGTTTTCACATATGCCCTTTCATGTAGCACACACAGTTTCCAATATGCCCTTTATTACAAAAACAATTTCAGAGATGCCCTTTTATGACCAGACAGTTTTTACAATATTTCCCTTTAAAAAAT
>JBCFYV010003430.1:0-27705 GCA_039000515.1 Timema cristinae
CACCTGGCCTGGAACTTCAATCTCCCCACTATTGACAGTCTTGTGAGCTTAATGCCTTAGACCATGTGGTCACCGAAGCAGGTCTTCTTATGTTAACTGTTCTTGGACATATCTATTCTTCTACATTCATTCCTGGTTCATTCTCTAGGAGTAGTGACAGGACATCATTAGGTGTGATTTTGTTACACTCTAAAATGTGTGGGTGCGGGTGTTTGGCAGTGCTTTCATGAATTGAGAAGGTACTGTCTCAAAAAGATCTTAGGAGGCTTAAAAATCAAAGCTTAGCTGCTTTTAAGACTTTGGGTATAGACTGCAATAATAGGCAACAATACAATTTTTCTTTCTGTGTTCTTCCCTTCGCCCTATCCTTAGGGCCACAAGTGTTGAAAGCAAAAAGATCTTTATATTCTTTTCTTATGGTCTCTCAATATCTATAAAAATTGTACTTTTAAATAAACATCTAGGCGCTTATAATTTATCAAACTAATTTCACACACTTTAATAACAAGCTTTAAAAAATGGGTTTGAATTTTTTTTTCATGATAACTGGACTCAAAAGTTGTATTATCATTAACATAAAAAAGAGACCCAATTTTTTAAGTCCAGGAAGTCATTCTTTTGCAGTGTTTTGAAATTTGATTATTAATCATTCTTAGGGGGGAAAAACCACTATTTAGTATATGTCTGAAAAATATTCTATCCTTTGAAATACCACTAAATTATTTTGGCAACATGATCAAAATTTATCCATTATTACCATTGTATGTATTTAATATAATTATATTCTTCACAATGTGTAAAGGAAGATTGTGTGATTCAAAGCTCCTACCTAAAGTGGTGTTTCAGGTTTTTAGTAATCCTCTAGTGTGCTAAGTGCCTAAAAAGAGAAAATTGTTAGAAAAATCAATGACAAACCATTTTGGAATTTTATTTGACATAAAAGATATAATTCTTTAGTGGAAATCCTACTGAAAAAGTTATTAGAACTTGGAAAGAAAAGTTTTTTTTTATGAAATCATTGCCTTAGTAGGATTCTGACTTGTAATCTGCATCTGTCACTTTTGATAGATAATATATAAATACCGACCAATAGTACTAATAAGTAGTAAAATGTTATCAATATACTACAAAAAAAACTATTTTTTCTAAAATTTTCTTTACTCCTTAATACTACTTAATATATACATTTCTTATTCTTTTAGTATATATTAATTGAGCCAAGGATGCCAAGCTTTTTGTTGTTGTAAACATTGGTATTTTATATTTGGCACTTGATAATCAGAACACTACATAGACTAAATTTTCATTCCTTTATGAATGATACGACACCATAAATCTGGAGCTTATATATTTGGAATTGAACCAAACTTGGGTCAATCATTCCTCAGGGCACACTCTTTTCACATGTCTGCTCTAGCTTTGGCTAAATAAGTGTCAAAATGTTAATTTATCCTATTTGTAGCCAAACAATATTAGTGTTTTGGATATAACTGGTATTTACAATTATACATAATATGGAATACATATTATTTTAGAAGGCTCAATTGTTCACACATGCCAAACTATTTGTTTATCTTATCTAAGCTTATCTCTTTTTAAAGAGTTTCACAAGTTTTTGTTTCCTTATTTGTATATTCACTTCATATTCTTATCTGTGAAGAGTACAAGCAAGCTGACATTGACGTATATAGTGCTAATCATATCTTATGCATTAAAACTTAGCACAAGAATGTTGTGGCTTGTGTGTGCAAAATATATCTCATTAACTGGGAGCTATTGCCACATACAAATACCTCATCTTAAGGCTGTTGCAATTATGTTATGTTTTAGTTTTATTCCTTAAAAACTTTCAACTGTAACCAATATTGAAACTTTTAATTGCTTTTTGTTTAACTATGTTGTGATTTACTGTTTTGGAAAAAGTTTTCTGTTGCAAAAATGAATCAATGTTATCAGTTTAATTAATAGTAACTTAATTTACTAGAGAAACTCAATCAAAATACTTAAAAATGAATTAATATTATCAATTTAATTAATGATAATTTAAATTAATAGATAAACTCAATAAACACACTTGAGAATAAAACTTGTTTAAATATTCAGACTTAAAATAATAATTACATTAATTTTAAAACTTTTGTTTGCTAAGTGTTCTTAACCTAAAAAATGGCATTTTCACAAACTTACCTATTTAAGGGGACTCATGTGTGTTATAAATTGATGATGGGTCAAATTGATTTTCAAATGAATAAATATAATAAAATACCCACTCCAAGAACCTCCTAAAACACTGAAATACATTGCACTGGCTATTTTGAAAGCTATTTACATAGAGATGCCTTATTCTTTCAACAAAATTGAGTCACAAAATAAAATATTAATTTTATTTGTATAGAAATTTACTAGTTTAACTTTGGCATATAGACAATAGTGAACCCTGACTTTGAAAGTAATCGTAAGCTTAACATACTTGTTACCTGCATCATTGATCACACAGAGTAAACATCAAGCTCACTTAATCTAGTTTCCTGGCAACTGGAAGATTGGGGTTTGAATCCCATTAAGAGTCTAAGGGGTTTCCAGTTTCTCTCCTGCACATTTTGGGTACATTTTCACTCAATTCTTGCTTTCTCATAATCTAGACCCACGGTGCAATTTAATGTGGATAGCCAGGATAAGTTTTGAGACTAGCTTGAAAAAATAAATTGGTTTGGTTGCCTCTAGATGAATTCAAGGTATTTACTTTGTCAACAAAGTGGTTGAATTAAGAGCCGATCCTATACTCACGGAGGTTTTGTCCCCAGGGAGTCCGCTCTAAGCCTGCCTTCTGGGATCTGCTTGTCAGGCCTTAACATTAATTGAATAGCTGCCCAGAACAAGGTTGTAACCACCAATTTCAAAATTTTTCAGGAATGATAAAAAACATTTAACATACTTTTAGTTTTTTGAAGACAAAATTACAATCAAACACAGGTATTTATCCATCTTATTATTATTAGCACCGCGTCTTACTACCCGTTTGGGTTATACGCACGTACGCTAATGTGTAATGATAGGGTGATTGCAAGATGAAATGAAGGACCTACAGCTTAACGTGGAATCCGAACCATGGTGGAGGCCTGGCATTCCTCACATTCACAAGTTGTGATTAATACACATCTTGCCAGAGGTGAAGGAAGATCCATCTTAACGTTGTGCACAGGCTGCTAGGGACAAATATATTCCGATAGAGTGTAGTACTATCGGGTTGTCGTGCTCGTGACTGCCCGGTTTAAAGAGCGAAACAGTATCATTACCTCTCACTCTTACTTAACTTCTCGCTTTGAGTACAAATAAAAGTAAGGAAAGAGGGTATTAGTAACCTAACAGGGAATCTTTACAGAGGGGTTTGGTGGAATACAATGCTATCGTTAGAAGGACAAATACTTTTAACTACGCATAGCGCAAGGGTGGATCCAGGGCTAGTTGTAGAGGTAAATTGGTTTTTACAAGGCTCCTTCAAGGATAAATTTAATTTTGATTAATAAATATTTTAATTTATAATATTTTAATTATAATATTGCGAGTTTAACAAACTAGTTGAAATTAACAATTAATTTAATAATAATAATAATAATAATACTTTAAGAAAGAACATAATTTAGATTAACCAATTTGTAATTTTCCCCCCTGCGGACGGGGTTTAGAATAGTCCAGTAACCCCTGCTTGTCGTAAGAGGTGACTAAAAGGGGAGGCATTCTGCAGAATGTACCTCGTGCAGGCCAACCCTATCCTAACTCTTTCCTTTCACATCATTTTCTTCTTTCTTCACTTTCACCCATTTTTTCACTCTTCCTCCTTCGCTTTATCTCTACTTCTTTTTTCCCTTCCCCCTGCCGTTCATCCTGCACGGAGGCCTTTGGACTTTCCGTTGACGACCTTGGCTACTAACCCGGCTCTTCTCTGTTTATTATTGGATACCACTGCCTTGAGCTCCCGAATGAAAGTGCGCCGGTTGCAATACCTTAGTAGAAGGGCCTTAGGGATGACAATAACCGGGTACCCTACTTTGGGAAAAGATTGGTTGCGTTCATGAGGGCCCGGACGTAAAATTGGCACTTTCCCACACCCACTTGCTGCGATGACCTCTCTCTCGGCGATGCTCTATGCGAAGGTTGTCATGTCTAGCGTCGTATAGGGCCTCTCGTCGGGACAGTTAATAGGGCCATATGTGGTAGTACCAACTTGGGTCACCCTGGGTCTACGATCCGAGTATTGTGTAGGTTGTCCCAATCATGGCATGGCCGACAACATTGTCGCTGCTGGCACCGTACTGCCAAACCCTGCTGGCAACTTACTGCCCGGCCCCTCGCAGGGTCGTAATATAGATAAGAGGCGGAAACGGGTAAGGCCGTCCAGCCCTTTAATTGAAAAAATCCAGGAAGTGGTGAGGCCCCAGCCCCGCTTCCTGGTAATGTCTCGAATAGAAGAAAATGAGAACCTTAGGCATGTCAGCCCATTTGTCCTCGAAAGAGTGATTAGTGGAGCTGCCGAGTCTGGGGTTTCAATTAGAAAACTGCGCGATGGCATGATTATGATCTAGACTGAAAATGACCTTCAGACAGCGAAAATAATGGCAATAACTACCATACCGTTGAGCCCCTCGAATCATTTAAAGGTGAAGGTGGAGCCACACAGGTTTCTCAATGTTTGCAAGGGAGTGGTCACTTGCTATGACCTCGACTGCGTAAGCATTGAGGACCTCTGTGAGGAGCTTTCCCCCCCAACATGTCACCGAAGTATATAGGATCACCATCAAAAGGAACGATGTAGTGAAGAAACACGACAGTTATATTCTTACATTTGCCCACTCCTTCCTTACCAAAGAGGTCCGAGCTGGCTTCCACGTGCTCAGGGTCCGGCCGTATTTCCCCCAACCCTCGGCGCTGTTTTCAGTGCCAGGAGTTTGGGCATACGAAGCTGCGATGCCGTGGTAAGCCAACCTGTGCAGATTGTGGACAGGAGGCTCACGAACAACCATGTGAGTCTCCTAAATTCTGCATTAATTGCAAGGGTCCTCATTTTGCCTGGTCTCGATCCTGTCTGAATTGGAAAGTAGAGAAAAAAGTCCTGGAGAACCAAACAGAAAAGAAGATCCCTTATGCCCAGGCACGCAAAGAGTATACTGCATTGCAAGCTCCGGTATTTCAAAGTTCCTACAGCCAAATTGTCACCCAAAATATAAATTGCCCTAAACTGCCACTGCGCAGTTATATTAAAATTGAAAGACTTCCTACAAGACCTGTGCCCACTCGTCTCTATTCGAGACAAACAAAAACAACCAGCACAACTGTGGTGATGCAAAAAATAATACAAGTGGCGACACCCTCACAAAAAGTCGCCACCACCACACACCTATACCCCCGAGGGAGACCCTCTCTGGGAGCTCCGCCGGGCCCTCCCGGGGAGCTCCCCCGAGCCCTCCTCAGGGAAATAAATTACGTGTGGCCATTGCTGAGTCGCTCACCCTCGCCTCTGGGTCTCCAGAGGCCGGGATAAGTGGTGAAAACAGGTGAGGCCGCAAAGGCGAGTCCCACTGGTGCCTTGAAGAAGGACCGGATGACCGCCGAAAAAAAAATTTTTTAAAAAAACTTGAAGGCCCCTTAAAAACAAACCTTTGGTTTTGGCCCGATCCCCGTCTCCCCAAAAATAAACGAACCCTTTCCCTAAAAGCGGGAGGTACAGGGGGACGGGAAAAGGAAGGGACCTAAAAAGGCCCTAAACCCAAATTTTTTTTTTTTTAAGGGTGCATGGATTGCGAGGAAAATTAAAATTTATAAATAAAGTATTCGCTTAAAAAGGAATTGGGGTTTTTCTTGTGTTAGGGGAAATTAAAAAAAAAATTTTTTCCCCCCGCCCCTTTCCCCTTTGTTTTCAGGAGCCCCATTTCCCGCCCAAAGAAAACCCGATGCTTGGGGCCCATGGGGGTCGTACCGACAACCTTTCTTTTGGGGCTGGGGGTGGTATATTCGCCAACAAATTTCACAAAAAAATTAATACTTTTTGATCCCAAGTTATTGCTGTCCGGTTCCCGGTTTTTTAAGTGCTTTTGTGCTTCCCCCCGCCAGGTGAATTTTCGAAGAGGGGGGAAGGCCCTTTTATGAAAACTTCCCCCCCAAAAACATTTGGGGGATTTTAATGCGAAAACCCCCGGTGGGGGGATCAAATTTTTTTCGTCCTGGGGGGGGGGAAAAGGGGATATTTTTCCCCGGAAACCTGGGAAATAACACCGGGACCCAGAACCTTCTCCCTTTTAAGGTGTTCCTTCCACGACCAATTTATTTTGCCCGGGTATCGTCCCCCTTTTCCCCTTTTGGGGGCCCCTCGGCCCTTTGGAACGTATTCCCCATCTGCTTTCCCCACCCCAAATTCCCAAGTAACCGGTTCCCAAGGGTATTAAAATGCGACTGGGTTTTAAATTGGGGATCCCCATTTTCCCAAAAATCCCCTTTCCTGCGTCGTTTCCCCGAGTATTTTCTTCGCGGTCATCGCGGGGGGGGGCCTCCTCCCTAAATCCCGCCCCCGCCACCCTCCCCCCTGGGGGAGGAAAGTTCGGTTGGTTTTTTGACCGTGAAGGGCCCCACGTTTTTTCAGACTCCCCCCGGGAACCCGGATATTCCGGATTTTACGTGCGCCGTCTTCGGAAAAAAAGAGGTTTGGAAAAAATTTTTTCAAAACCCCCTTCAAAATTTCCCCCCAAACGGGTTTGGGATAATTTCCGTAAAAAATTGTTGAACAATTTAACTTACCCCCCCCCCGTTAAAATTTCCCGGGTTTCCTCCCCTGTGGGGCGTTAAAGTATTGGGCTGATGTTTTCCGCTATTTCTAGGCACTTTAGCTACATAACGAGTTCCTTTTTTTAAACGGCAGAGGGCCATGCTATGATTTTTGGGAAGGGGGGGGGGTTTAATTTTCCCCCACCAAAATGAACTGACCCACGTTCCCAGGGCCCGGCCACACAAATTGGTCCGAGACATTATTTGGTGTTTGCGTCGGCTGCCCCCTGCCCCGGAAGGATTTTTTTAGACCTCATAAAATTTTGGGAATTTAGCGTTCCCCCCACATGGGGCAAGCAACCCCTTTTCCCCTATAAAAAAATGGAAAAAAAAATTAGAGCCAAAGAAGACCATATTTTAATGTTTTGTATGTAAAATATTGGAAAAAAAAAAAAGCGACTTATATGGATTTTTTAAACCCCCAATTTTTATCTAAAATTCAAAGTGGTTTTCGCCCAAAAGATCCAGGTGGATCCCTTTTGTCTAGAGGGTTTCGTGCCTTTTCCCATAGGGGGCATCTTCGGCTAAACAGCCCGCCCCCCGTATTTTAATAAAACCCCTTTGTTTTTTCCAAATCTCAGAAAGCGTAATGTTTCTGGGAATTTTATTTGATTTTAAATTTAAATTGGAAAACCCCCCACCCTCCCAAAAAAACCTGAAAAAGGGGTGTAACAAAGCCCCCCGCTTTTTTCTCAAAATCGTTTTTGCGGTTCCCGGGCCTAGGGTGCCCCCGATGGGAAACCCTTGGGTGCGCCCTGTTTTTGGGCCGGCCTGGCAGATTAATCCCCCAGATTTCCGGCAAGTTTTTTTGTATGGGTCAGCTTGACCTCGGCGTTTTTTTTTTAAAAATTTCCTTTGGGGTAGTGTCCTCCCATGTGGGAAATTTGGGCTGGGTAATGGTGCCTTTCGTTTCCCGGGCCAGTGTCGCATCTGTGCCCGCCGGGGGGCCCCTTTTTTCTTAACCCCGGAAGGTCCTTTTTTTGGCAATCCCTTAAAGTGTCGAAAAAATTTATTGGGTTTGGGGAAACTGTTGCCCTATCGTCCCCCGTGTTTCATCCTTTAAACCGTGTCCCTTTTATGAAATAAAATGGGTAGTACCCCAAAGGGCCCGGTTTTGGATTCCGGTTTCTATGGGTTTTTTTTTGGGCAAGTGTGGGGTAAAAACTTGCCAAAGGTTATCCCCATTTTCCCGGGGCGAGTTTTCCCCTGGGGAAAAAATTACGCTACCCCCAACGCCAAATTTTGACTTGCCCAAATTCCCTTTAAAGCGACCCCCCAAACTTTTTTATACGACGGGGGGGGACTTTAATAGTTCCTTGCAACCCGGGTTTTTAGGGTTTTTTTTTTTTTTAAAAAAACATTTTTTCCGGAGGGGTCAAAATTCCCGGGGCCCCCCGGTTTTGGGGTGTGCTTTTGGTTTGGAAGGATTTCCCCCTTTTTTAAAATTTTTTTTACCTGGTGTTTCCTGTTTTTTTTTAACCCGGCAGAACTATATGCCATTTTTTTAAAAACCCTTTTTTTGGGGGTTTGTTACGAAATGTTCCCCCGGTCCGTTCCTTTTTCCCGCACCCCCTTCCATGAGGGGCTTTTTGTTGGCGTTGTTCCCCCACACTACTGTGGGGAAAACCTCTCGTGAGTTTTTTCGAACAGGGTTTAAAAATTGGGTTCATTAAAACACCCGGCTCACCCCCCCTTTTTCTGGATTCCTGGTCTGCCGGTTTTCCCTTTTTGGAAAAAGAACTGGCGGCCCCCCGGGGCCAGGTGGGTGTTTTGTTTTTTAGAACCCAAAGGGTTTGTTTCGGGTGGGGGGCCCTTTCGCACCTCGCCCCGGGGCGGGGTCCCCCCCCCCCCGCTCAAGGGAACCCAAACTGCGGTCCCCTCAGGGGCCGGGTTGTTTTCGCGTGGCCCCTTCTTTTACGAAAGTCTAGAAGGGGAGGTCATCGTGGAAAAAAGATCCCCGTTTTGGGGATTCCCTTTAAATTTACCATAGTTTTTTTTCGAGGGGGGATCAAACCTCCAGTGTGTGTAACTTTTTTTGATGCTTTCCCCCTTTGTTGTTTCACCAAATTTTTTGGGGTTTTTGGGGTGTCCCCCAGGTATGCCCCCAATTCCCCCTGGGCCCCTTTATTTTTTTAAAAGGGGACCTTCCTTTTTTATTCCCCGACGCGTGAAAGTAGGGGATTTGTTTACTCCCTTTTTTAAATTCGCAAAGGGGGATTTTTTAATGGGCCCTTTAGTCACTTTTTATAAAGTGGCCCCCTTTTGGGGTATTTTTCTTTAATTTAGATCTTTTTTTTTTTAAAAAGTTTTTTTCAAATTTTAATATGTTGTTTTGTTTTTTTTAATGTATTTTTCATTTTTAAAATGTGTCATTTTTAAAGTTTTTATTTTTAATTATGGTTTTTTTTTTGTTTTTTTTGGGTGTTTCACTTGTGGTTTTTTTTTAGGGGGTTTTTTTAAATTTTAATTTTTTACCCAAAAGCCCATTGAGCCACTCCTTGGTTAGGTTTAGATGGTGAATGTTTTATCTCTTTCCCATTTGGGGTTTTTTATTTTTTTTAATTTAAAATTTCCCCGGCCCAAAAGACCCCCCCCGCATGTGTCGATGGGCCCTTAAACAAAAATAAGTAAAAAATAATAAAAATTTGTTTTAATTTTAAAAACAAAAAATAAAAAATTTAAAAAAAAAAAAGTTGCCGGCCCTAAAAAAAAATAAAAAAATATATAATTTTTCCCCTAGGTCTAAAGGTTTTTTTTGTAATAAAAAAAAAAAAAATATTTAATTTTTAAATTTTCCCAAAACCCTTTATATTTTTTAAATAGAACAAAGTAGTTTTACTCTCCCTTTTTTTTTTTCCTTTGAGCCTGGTTTTAAAGAGATGTTTCCTAATTTTGATTAGGTCGTGTAGGAGTTTGGGATGGGAAAAGGTTTTTAGGCAGTCATTCTTTACAACTTTAAATTTTTGGTTTTTGATTTTTTTATGAAATTAAATTTTTTTATTAAGGAGGGGGACCCATTGCACCCAAAACCCCCCCCTATCCTCCCCCGGCCTAAACCCCGGGAAATCTAATAAAATTTATGTTTTTTTAAGGTAATTAGAAACCCAAAAACTTGTTTTGTTTTTTAAAAAGGAAATTTCATATTCCCAAAAAGTTTAATTTTACAAAAAATTTTTTTCAAATTTTTGGAAAAATGTGGAATAAAAATTTCATTAAATAATGGGTTTTTTTTAAATTTTTAAAATAAACATTTTTTTTATATTTTTAATTTTAACGAAAACAATAAATGTAATGATCTTATATTTTTGGACCCCAATTATTTTTTTTCTAGGAAATATTGCTATTTTGTATGATTTTTTAAATTTCCCAAAACATTTGTAAATATAGTTGGGATTTGTAAACCAAAAATTGTTTCAGGTTTTAAAAATTTTTTTTTAAAATGTCATTTACAAAAAATGGTTGGGGTAAGCTGCAAAAAAAAATATCTCGTAGGTAGATGAGAATGTAGCCGCAAGGAAATTTGGAACAAATGGTTGAAAGGGTTTATGCTTGTTGGAACCAAAATGACAGTAAAAATGGCGACCAATTGGGGCCCCAAATAATGATCGACAGCCCCACTGGTCACTGTGTGGGAAAAAGTGGTCGACACAAAATGACTTGTCATGCAAAAAAAAACCCCCGTGTCCCATCACAGGTCGATTTTTGGGGGTAGGCCATGTGATAAAGGCCACTTTGGGCCAAAAAAAGTATAAAAAATTTTTTGGAAAGCTTGGTGGGTTAAATTTTCGAAACCCCCGTATGAAAACTGGTTGAACCTTTGTTTAGCATACGAGGACAAAAATATATACCCCACGAAAAAGTTGGGCCCAAATTTGGGTGCCTTTAAAATAAAACAACAAATTAAAAAAATGGTCGATTAATTTGGGGACAAGGGGTGATCGGGCAGACAAGTAATCTAACGAAAAAGGGGTATTTATAAACCCAATTTTTTTGATAAGGGTAGGCCATGTGTTGACAACCAAAAATGGGTCGCCCCCACTTTAAAACAACATTTTTTATGACTTGGGGAACTTTTGTGGCCGTCGTTTGTCCCAAAAAATTTCGTACCCTAGAACAAAAAAAGTGATTTTAAAAAGCCAACCCCGGCGACCCAAAAAAAAAACGGCCGAAAAACGTTGAGATGGGGCCTTTTAAAAGTGGGGCAAAACAAAGGGTTTAATTTAAAAGCGAAAAAAAGAAACCTTTGCTTAAACCCAAAAGTTTGGGGTTTTATTTTTGTTTTCCGGTGTTCTTTTTTTAAAAATATATTTGTTACATTTAAGTGAACGTCCGGAAAATTTTGTTAATAATTAAAAAATGGGCAAACGTTTTAATATTTGTGCTTTTTCCCAACATTTAAAAAAACAATGTCCCCCTTTTGTTTTAAAAGACAAATTTAAAACAATTAAATGTTGGTTTTTTTATTTCATAATATACAGCGGAAAAATGTTAAACCAAATTTAAAGGGAAAATAATAGCAGAAAAGGTATGTTCTCGAAAAAAAGGAAAAAATCAAGGAATTCAAAAACAAATAAATTTAAAAATTTTTTATTTTTATAACAATAAAATAATCCCCCAAAAAAAATTACACAATTCTCTAAAAACCCCATCCCTCACAAAAGGGAGCCTTTTTAAAGTTTTTTTCTCCTGAAAATTTAAAAATTTAATTTTTTTGGAAAAGGTCTTTTTTGTTTTATTTTTTTTAAATTTAAGGGTTTTTTGGAAAACTAATTGGCATTGTACCTGGGTCTTTTTGAAAATTTTATGATGCTTTTAAACTATTTTGGGGTGCTTCCCTTTCCCGCCCCAAAATTTTTTTAAAAAGGGAAAAGTCTCTTAGAAAAAAATTTGCAGGGGTGGGCCCTCACCTCAATCCCCCTTGGCGGGATTTTTGGGAAAAATTTAAAAAAGTTTTAAGAAGTTATTGCCCTTTTATTAAAAATCAATTTTTGTCATATTCAAGAAAAAAAGTAGGTTTTGAAAAATTCATCTGAAGGGGCTAAATTTTTTCCAAGAAGGGGGAAATCCCCCCCTCTCTAAACTCCACTTATTGTTTTTTTTCTGTCCCTAATTTTTAAGTGGTTCCCCCTTCCCCCTTTTTTTAAATTATACTCTTTTAAAAGATATTTTTGAGTAAATCCCCCCCCAAATTTTTTTAGATTTCTTTGGGGGGTGTTCCTAGAAACCCCAAATTTTTTGTAGCATTTCGGAAAAATTTTTTAAAAGTTTGGTTACCCCAGAAGCTATTTTTAATGTCCTCAAACCCGTTTAAATTTTTTAAAAATTTTTTCTCCCGGAAAACTATTTTTAAAGGGGGGGCTCCCCCCAAAAATATTTTTAAAAATTTTTGGGTTTTTCTAGAAAAAAATTTAGACTTTTCCCTTTTAGTTGAATTTTTTCCGAAAATTAGATGCCCCCCCAAAAAAACTTTGAGGTGGTTTTTTCTGGAAAAACTTTTTTTGGGAAATTGAATGTCTATAGAAGTTTTTTGAGGGTTTTAATGCCCAAAATCTTTTTAATTAAAATTTGATAGTATCAGAGGATTTTAAAAAATATTTTGGGGGGGGGGGGGGATTTAATTTCCCGTGAGTTTTTTTTCAGGGAGATCGGGCCCCTTTTTTGCCCCCGCCCCCTTTTTGGGTTACCACCAAAAGATTGGAGTTTTTCTACACAAATTTCTTAGATTTAGTCCCCATGATTAAAAAAATTTTCTGCCCAAACTCCCGTTGGGGAGAAATTTATTTACGATCCAAAAATAGACAAGGGGCCCCCCCTCCCCCCTAAAAACCAGGGTACTTTAAAGTTATTTTCTCTACATTCTCAATCTTAAATTTTTTTTTAAAAAGTTTGGATTTAAATAAACCCAAAATTTTTGCACGTTGGTTTTTGTTGTGCTCCCAATACCGTGGGGGAATAGGCAAGGATTAAATTATAGTTTTTGCCATTTTCTGGGCCCATTTTACAAAAGGTGATTAACCCCCTGGTGGTGGAATGTATTTGTGTTGGGGTTTTTTGGGATTAAAAAATTTTTTTAAAAGGAAAAATTTTTCCCAAAATTAAAAGGAGATCCCGGGGACTCAAAAACCCTATATTTTTGGGGGGAAAAAATTGGGAATTTCCCCTTTGAATCCTTTTTTAAAAAGGGAATTGGGCCAGTAATTTTTTTGAAAAAATTTTTGAATCCCTTCCCAGGGGTTTTGGAGTGGGTACTTCCCCTTTGAAACCCCCTTTTTTTATATTTTGGGTTCCCCCAAACCGGTAATTTTGGTTTTCCCTTACCTATTATTTTTTTAAAATTTTAAATTTTTTCCCCGGAAAAATTTTTTTAAAAGGTTTTGGGTTTTTTCCCCTGGCCAAAAGTTTAAATGGTAAAACCCAAAAAAAAATTTATGTGGTTTTTACCTTTTAAAAAATCAAATGTTTGGGAAAATTTTAAGAACATTTTCCCGGGTTTTTTTCCCCAATTTTTCCCGGTGGTGGGCCCCCCCCTTTTTTTTTATTTTCTTGTTTTTATATCCCCCACAATTTAAAATTAAAAAATTAAAAATTCTTTTCACCTAAAGACCAAAAAATAAAACTCCCAGCTTTTCTCCCCACCCAATTTTATTACAAGTAAAACCCTTAAATTTAAAATTTTCCATAACAAAATATTATTTTTTTGTTTTAAATTTGGAATTTAAATACAAAATAACATTGTTTTAAAACTCTTATTGCCCAAATTTTTACTTGAAAATAGGCTTTAAAAATTTTTGTTGCCAGCGGGAGTGTGTTGTTTTTTTAAACTCAAAACAAGTTCAAAATACATTTTTTAAAATATTTCAAATTTTTTGAAAAATCACTCCCCACACCTCAAAAAATTTTTCTGACCCAAAAACCAAAAAAGCCCCCCTTTCGTTATTTTTTGGAATTTAATTACTCCTAGGTTTGGGTTTTTAATCAAGGGAAACCCTTTTTTTCCCCAAATTTTGGAAAAAAAAAAGCTTTAAAAAAAATTTTTTATTTGTAAAAATAACCTTAATTTGGAAGGCTAGGGTTTAAAATAAATCAACCCTTTTTTTGGATATTGGCCTTTTTAATTAAAGATATCAAGTTTGAAGAAATCAAACAAAACCCTTTTCGATCCCTAGCCAGGGACAGGTTGACCCCGTTTGACATGGGGGGGCAAAAAGAAAATTTTGGAAAAAATTTGTTTTTTTAGTTTTGGAAATTTATAAAAAAGTTAAAAAATTTTCCCCTATTTATAGTGGGAAAACCCTTTGGGGGTTTTTTCAAGGTTAAAATTTTTATTTGGTTTTTAGTAAGGGAAAAAAGTCGGGGTTTCTCTGGTAAACCCCCCCCCGGGTTTTGGACCACCCCAACCCCCATCCCCCCCCCCCAAACCCGAAAATGCTCAACCCGAGGGCGTCTTTTAATTCATGCTTTGCTAATTGTTCAACCCCCTATTTAACACCAATCCCCTTGCTTAGTGAAAGGGAAAATTAGGGAAAGATAAATTCCTAGTTTTAAAAAACCCTTTAAAAATTTTTTAAAATGGGCAAAGTTTATAAATATGCTTTTGTTAAAATTTGTTTTCAAAACCCCTTGCCCAAGACGCTTTGCTTTTACTCCTTTTTTAAACAATTTATTTGTTTGGGTTTGTATTTTTAAAAATATATTTTTTTCTAGACACCTAAACATCATGTCTGTTCCAAATTTATCCCTTGGGGCCTTTAAAAATTTTCCCTTTTGTTAACCCGTGGTGTTTTGTTAGGAAAATTTCCCCCTAGGGTGGCCCTTGGATTTTTAACCCAAAAACCCTTTCCCAACATGTTCTGGGTATTTTTTTTTTTTTAAAAAAGAATTTCCCAAAAGCCCATTGGAGTTCCCCCCCCCAGGGTAAAAAAAAATGGATTTCCTCTCATTTATTTTGGGGGTTTTTATTTTTGGATTTATTTTAATTTGATTTTTCTAGAATTTTATAGGTTAGCTTCATAAATATTTTTCCCAAATTTTATTTAGGAGCCCCCAATGGGGTTTTTCTCCCCCAACCCAAAAAGTTTTTAAATTTTTACGAGGTTTTTTTTGAGGTAATGCCCTTTTTTCCATCACAAATTTTCAAAAAAAATTAACCCAGATAAATTCAAGCCCCTTTTCTTATTTCCCCTTTTTTAGTTTATAGGACCCTAAGTACATGATTGGGAGCCCCTTTTTAATTTAATTATCTGTTAAGGAAAAAAAAGGCCCCTTATCAATCAAATTTCTTTAGGTTTACCGTTGTGGGAAAAAAATTTCCCGTGTTTTTTTTAACCTTTTAATATTTTCTATGGGAAAAATGCTGGGGAAGGGAATTTCATTACTAATTTCCCTATTTTTAAATTGGTTTTCAATTTAAAGAGGGGAAGGGTGTTCCACAAATTTGGTAGTAAATCCCCCAATTTTCCCCCCTCATAAAAAAAGTTTGTGTCTGCCCGCTTTTCTTTGGAATTTGGGGGTTCCTGCCCGTTTTGGGGTAAAGTCTTCCTTTCCCCGGGCGTTTTAAATCCTTTAAAAAATTTTAAAATAAATATTTTTTTTACATTTGTTATTTATTTATTTACGAAAAAAATAATTTCCTTCATCTAAAACTAATTTGCATTTAAATTATTTTAATAGGGGTAAGAGTGAGGGGAAAGTTTGTTTTGAGAGGGAAAAGTACGGGGGGTTCGGGGGGTGGAGGGGAAAGTGGGGGAAACAGTTATAAAAAAAAAGCCTTTTTAAAGATTACCCAAGTCAGGAAATTTAAAAACCTTGACCTTCCCCCCACTTAAAAAAACCAGAAAAAAAATTTTTAATTATCGGCCCTTTATACTGGGTTTTTTCCTTTTTTAAATAACCCAAAAACTTATAAATTTTATTATACTACCCAATATCACCTTATTTTTGTGTTTTTTCTAAAGGGGGGCTATTTTTAAAAATTTTGGTTAAACCCAAAAAACTCGATTAAAAAAATTTTTCCCTTTATTTTCCCTTTGGAACCAATTTAACGCCCCGGGCCCAAATTTTTTTGTACAAAGACTGTTAAATTTTTAAAAAATTTTTTTTTCCCTTTTTTTCATCAAAAATATTTTTGGGAAATTTTTGTCACCCTTCGGAGAATTTTTTTAGAAAAAAACAAAATTAAAAAAAAGCCCCCCTTTCATATACTTTAACAAAACAATACAAATTTTTTTAGTTGTAATTTTTTTTAAAAATACAGTTTCCTTTTTAAATGATTTTAAATTTTTTTTTTTCCGGTTAATTTGATTCTTTTCCTTTTTGGGGAAAATTTTCCATCTCCTTTTTTTAAAACCCCTGGTTTCCCCAATTCTTTAAAAACTCTGGTTCGTTTTCTTCTTTTTAATACTTTTTTTTGGAAAAGAAGGGTTTTGACATTTTGTACACAGTAAAATTCACAAAAGTTGATTTTTTTTCAAGAAAAATAGTCGGGGGGTAAAAATTTTTTAAAAAATATATTGTTTTTTTATGGTTTTAAAAAATTCCAAAATTAATGTTTTAAGTTTCCAAAAATTTGGGGGCTGTGTTCCATTTAAAAAGCACCCCCCAAAATTGTTTTAGAGGGTGTTTTAAAAATTTATAATTATTTTTTACCTTGGGCCCGCTTTTGGTGGGTTTGGTTGCCAATAAAAAAAAAAACCCTTTTGAGGCTTTTGGGGGTGTTTTAAAATTTTGATTTTTTTTTTCCCAGCCATGGCGTTTTGTTTTTATGTTGCCCCTAAAAAAATTTTTTTTCTGAGGAGGTTTTTTCTTTAGAAATTTTTCCTAGCCTCCATAAATTGGGGGGGTTTCCCCCACCCCCGAAATTATTTTCTGGCTAAGGCCTTGTTTTAAAATAAAATTAAAATTTATTTCCAGTTTAAAAGGTTTTTCCCCAAGCCCCAAATAATAAAATAAAAAATAAAACCAATGGTTTAAAAAAATATGATTAAAAACCCCCCCCCCCCCCCACCCCGGTGGGTAGTTGGCCCAACGGGCTTGTTGTGTTGAGCTCTAATGCTGAGGGGCGGGGGGAGGGGTTCCCTGGGGTTCCCCCCCCCAAACCCCCGGCGGGGGAACTGGGGGTGGTTTTTCCCAAATGGGTTTTCCCCTCTCCCTCACGCAAAAACGGGTTTCATTCCCCCTTTTAAATTTAACCCTTTCCCCAAATTTCCCAATCCAAATTTAAAGTAATTAGTAATTTTAAAACGTATTAAACCGAAAAAGGGTAGTAAAGGGCATGGTGCTTAAAAATTTTTTATTTTAATTTTGGTAACCCTAGGGGGTGTTTTCCCCAAACTTTCACACATTAAAAAGCTAACAAAGGGGAAAAAAAAAAGTCTAAAAAAATCCCGAATTTACTTTCTTCGTAGGGTTTTTTTACCTCAATACCTTTTTTCAGCTGGTTTTGAAAAAGGGTTTTCTAATGGGTCTTCAAACCCCTCAACTCTTCCCCCCGGGGCCCCCCCCTTTGTCAATCAAAAAACACAAACTGGTTCTCCTACCTGTGTTTTTGGGTTTTTAAACGGTTTCGGGCCCGGGTTTTTCTTTTATTTTTTTTTTTTGTAAACATAACCCTAATTTGTGGGGGGGATTTTCCTTTTCCCGTTTTTTTAAATTGTTGTAAAGATTTTTTATGAAAAATGTTTAAAAAGAAAAAAGTATTTATTGCTTAATTAAAAGGGGGAGTTTTAAAATTTTAAATTTTAAAATTTCAAAAAGTAGTTTTCTAATTTGGAAATTTATTTGTAAACGAATTTAGAAAGTCCTTTTCCCCCCGATTTTGTTTTTTTTATTTTTTAAATAAAATTTTTTATCTTGGAAAATATGGGACAGGGGCCGTGCCCCAAAATATGTTTACCATATGTGCTATACTATCCCGTCAAAACCAAAAAAAAATATTAAAAGGAAATTTTTTTGCATTTTTAATTTCTGGGTACGAATTAGTTTTTATTAAGTTAAAATTTTTCATAAAATATTTTAATCAAAAATTTCATTGTAAAATTTTTCTCTTAATTTTTACTTATTTTAAAATTTTTTTTTTTATTTAAAAAAAAATCACAACAATTAAAAATTAAAAAAATTTAAAAAAAAAATATTATCCCCTTTGCACAGCCTTTTTAAAAAAAAAAAAAAAAACCCCTTTTAAGGTCACAAGTAAATGAAAACATAAAAATTGAGAAAAAAAATAATGTTTTTGAAACAAAAACAAGGGGTTGTAACCCTTTTTAAAAGAAATTAAAAAGGGTTTTAAAACCAAAAACAAATTAAAAGGGAAAAAAGTATTTTTAATTAAAAATCAATTTTTTGATGTTTTTATTAAACATTGTTTTTGAAAAATTTTTGGGTACAAACCCCCTTCATTTTCTTAAAATGTTTTGCATAGAAAATAATGTGTTTCAAGTTTTTTTTTATTCACTTTTATAAATAAGGGTTTTTTTAGACCCTTTTTTTCTTTTTGTTATATTTTCTGTTTTTTTAGCTTTTTTAATTCTTTAAAAAATTTCCTGAATTCTTTTGAAGATAATTTTCCCCAAAAAATCCCTTTTGGTCCCTTCAATTTTTTGTTTTTTTTTTAGTAAAAAATTGGGTTTGGAAGGGAAAAGGGATTTCAATCAGTGCCCCCACTATAGGGGGTCAAAAAAATTTTATTGCGGGGCTCCCCTTGGGTTTTTTTTAGGTTTTTTAAATTTCAGATACCAGGGCTTTCCCAATTTCATTGTGGCTGTGTTCCCGGGTCATTGCTGATATCTTTAAATTTCCCCAATTTTGAAAGATGTAATCTCGAAGTCAGGGGGCCCCCCCCCCCCTAAGAGGGAAAGGGTTTAAAGAAACCCTTCAAGTCTTTGAAGGGGCCTCAGGTTGAAATTTCATTTAAAAGGAAAGGGTTTCCCTTTGGGCCCCTTGCTGAAAACTTTTTACCTCAATTCCCGTTTTTTAGGAACAAATTTCAGTAAAAAATTTTTTTTTGAGCTCTTTGAGGCAAAGTCTGTCACCTGAAGAAAAAAAAAATGACCCGGGTACCAAAAAAATTCTGATTAATGTTTTAAAAAATCTGAGTGGTTTAATTTTTGTACTGACAAAGTTTAAAACATACGCCCAAAATTAAATTTTTTTTGGCCCAAAAATTTGGGAGACCAAATTCAAGGGGGCCCCTTTCTTCAACCCCGGGCAAGGGCTGGGGTTTGGGGGGTGATTTAAATTCCCAAAAGCAAAGAAGGGGATTTCCCGGGTGAAAAAATTGTTTGGGCCCCCCCGGGTTTGCCAAAAAACACATTGTTTTTCATTTTTTTTACCCGGGGAAATTTTGAATGCTTGTTTTTAAAAAAGAATATTGCGTTTTTTTTGAAAAAAAATGAGGGGGACAATATAGGACAAAAAAAAAAACACTTGCTGTTTAAAACTGCATAAAGTACAAAATAGTTAGGTTTTTTTGTTTTGCCTTTTTTGCCCTCTTCCCATGCTTTTTTAAAGCTATTTTTTGCTTTTTTGACAGTGCAAAATTTTCTTTGAATTCAATTGCTCTTCTCTTTTAAACTGTCTCTGCTGAAATAAAATTTCCAAATTTAAAATTGTCACCCGTTGGAACAGGGGTCGTCTTGGAAAACCCAAAACTGAGATTTTAAAACCCCAGGGGGGAAAATTTTCTATAGGGGTGTTCATTGCATTTATTTTCAGGATTTTTCTTCCTTTTAAACATATCAAAAAAATTTTTTTTTAAAATTTAGGGTCAGGGGCAGGCAACCTTTTTTTTCAGTAAATTTTTTTTGACGTTTAAAGGCTTTTTCCCGGGTTTTTGGGGGAAAAAAAAAAATGGATGGATTTCCCCGGAAAAGCTTGCTTTTACATGGGGAAAAAAGTTGGGGTTTTGGGCCCAATTTTTGTTTTCCCCCTCCCCTTTTTCAATGTGTCCCCCCTCCAGAAATTTTAATTTCTCTTTTAACTTCCCGTATTACACGAGGAGGGTTTTTTAAAAAAAATGGGGAAAAAGCAAATTTTTTGGGCAAACCTGGGAAAATTTTTTCTGATGGTATGAAAAAAAAAGTATGGAAAAAAATGCAAAGTTACGGGGGACCCCTGCTTCCCCCAAACCCCCTCTTTTTTTTTTTTTCCCGGAAAACCCTGCCCCCAAAAGGGTTTTTCCTAAAAAGTTCTGTTTGTTGATCTAATTTGGGGTTTGAAGTCTTTTAAAAAAACTTTTTTTTTCATTCTAAAGTTTTTGTTTTCCCTTCATTAAGAGCATTGCAGACACATCCCCCGAAATCACCAATAACAAAACTAAATTTATTTTAAACATATTTTTAAAAAGTTTTTTACATTAGAAAATTTTATACGTTTTTCCCTTTTTTTAAATCCCATTATTATCGTTTTCCGGGATTTAATTTTTTTGTGTTGTTTTAAAAAAACATTTTTATTTTTGAAAGGGACTTGCAATTTAAATTTAAAAAACCACCCCGCCCACCGAGGCGGGTTTTTATTATTATCTCCTCATCATCATAACAAACATCATCATCATATTCATCATCATCATTTTTGAAATCTTTACTCGGCGGGCCCCAACAAATCACCAAAGTTTCATCGCAAACGGATGAATGGTAATTTGGAAAATTTTTTCAGGACAGATACCCCACATTCATTTTTTTATATAGAGATAAATTTATTGGGTTTAGTTTTTAAGTTTTCCCTTTTATATTTTATTTTTATTTTTGGCTTAAAATTTTTAGTTGGAAGTGCTATTATTGAGCATTAATTGAAACTTAAATTTAAACCTTAACCTTTTTTTTAAATTTTTTTTTTTCTAGTTGCAAACCTTGCCCTTTTATCCTAATTTTCCCCAGAAAAAACTGTAAAACCCGATGTAGAATGTTTCCCGCATGGGGTTTTTAAAAATTTTGATGTTATAAATTTTTTTATCCCGCCCCATTTCCCTTTTTAGGCCTACATTATTAATTTTGCTTTTTTAAAAAGGGTTTAAAACCCCTTTTTGGGGATAATTTACACCCCTAGTTTTTAAATTTTAAAAAATTTAAAACTTTGTCAATTTTAAAAAAATGATTTTACAAATAGCCTTTTTGGAAAGGTGATTTTAAAACTGAAATTTTTCTTACCCCCGCTGGGGGATTTTTTCAGCTATCAAAATTTCCCCCTTTTGGTTATATTTTTTTTTCCAAGCAAACTTTGGGGCTTTTTTTCGTTTTTAAAATCAAAAACCCACTCACTTACATTTTGCTTTCGTTTTTTTCTCTTATTTATTGATGTTGGGGCCTTTGTGTTTGAGATATTTTTTGGGTTTGTCCCCCATTTCTTTCTTTTTAAACCCCCTTTTTCCCCTTTTGGGGGGAAAAAAATTGGTGCCAAAATTAAAAACCAAAAAAAAAACCAATTTAATTAAATTTTCTTAAATTTTTTTGTCATGTAAGGGGACACCCAAATTTCCACCCCCGTTTCATGAAAAAGTCAAAATTTTAAAAATTTTTTGGGGTTTTAAAATTTTTTTTTGGGGTGGGATTCCCCAAAATTTCTAGGAAAGGAGGGTGCTAGGGAAACATGGGTTTCTTTGTACTAGCAAAAGGGGCAATATTTGAAAAAAAGTTTTCGTGGTTTAGGCCCGAATCTTATTTTTTGTTTTAAATTCCCAAATTTTTATTTTAGTTGGTGGTTGCCAAGGAGTTCGTCTTTTTTTTCAAGTTTTGGTTTTTTGCAACATTAAATTTTTCAGTTTTAAAAAAAAGGCCACCAAGAGGGTTTTTTTTACGGTTGCATTAAATGGGGTTAAAAAAAGGGGATTATGGACCGTTAAAAAAATTTTTAAAAATTAAAAAACCCCGGTTGACCCAATTTTAAAATTATTTTTTATCAAATTCTGAGAAAATTTGCTGTAAAAAAATAAACCCACAATTTTCCCCCTGTTGTGTTGAAACCCCGTTAAAAAAATAAATGTTTCTTAAGGCCAAATCACACAAGGAAGCACGGCAACACTGCTGGCAGCGTTGTTGGTTATAAAACAAAGAAACCAATGTTACATCCAACACCTGGCATCGCTGCCAGTCTGGTTGACGAGACACTGCATTAGTGGCAGCACTGCGATGATAATACACAGTGAAGCCAGGGTGGCAGACCCTACAAATGCCAACAGTGCTGTCAGCAGAGCTACCATGGCATCCTAGTGTGATATAGTCCTTAAGTGAACATCTCATCAAAAAATAGTACTAATGGTCAAGGAAAGTGTCATCAAACTCTGGTTTGGTATTGTCTAGGTCAGAGGTTTTCAACCAGTGGTACATGAGCTGCTGTCCAGTGGTATGCATGATTGTTAGAGGAGAGGTGGGGGGCAAGATTTTAAACATCATCTGCCAAAACTTGGTTCAAGACTTGTACTGACTATTTCTTGGAAAATATTTACTCTCACAACTGGATCAGGGATCCATTTTCTGATAGAGAGGTTTTGCCAGAAGTGTTGACAAATGGAAAAAAATAACAGTTCATTGAAAATTTCATGTGATACTGGACTGAAAAAACATCTGTTTGAAAATTTACTCTTTCTGATTTTTGGATTATAGCACTATGTGGCTACCCTGAGCTTGCCGATAGGCTATCAAATTCAAGAATTTTTTGCGCTTTTGTTTTTATGTCAGTTTTTAGAGTCTGAGATTCTAAAATAAATCCTTGGACACTTCAAAAAAATCTTACTAGCAAATAGGTCCTACTTATCATTTATAGTATTAATATAGTTTTATTTTTTATCCCCCACATTTTTAAAAAAACTGTATAGAGTTTTTTATTTTAATAATAATAATCTCACTTGGTACTTTTTTAAATAAGCATATTTTTATGTTCTGAAACCCATTAATATTTTGTATAAATAATCACCCACAAACAACATAAGTAATGTACATCTTGTAATTTAGCTTATAGTTAGCTAAATTTTAATTAAGAATATTGAGTAAGTTTACACAGGCTCAACTAACAAGTATATTTTTTTATAAAGACTTAGAAATTAAAACCACCTTAAAATTGAAAACTTTCTGATTTGTAAAGTAATAATAAGATGAAATAAAAAAATGACAGCTAGATTTAAACCTGTGATTTCTAGATTACTAGAACTTCATGCTGTGATAAGTGAGTCGTTGACTCTCTATTAACGAACGAGTCGCATGGACTTTCCCAAGTTGTTTTAAACATAGATATACATGTTTTAAAAAAAATTGCACTGTCTGTTTTTTTTAAATTCCAAAAATAGAATAGGACCAACCCAAACAAAACAAAATAAATAATGGAAGTTATTTGTTAATCAAAGAATAAACTCGTGATAAATAACTAAATCAATTTTAAATAATAACCAAAGGTTTGCTTACAGTATTGCTGAGTCATGTTGCAGACATACAGCAATCCCACATAATTTAAGAAGTGGTTTGCTATTTCAAAATATTGTTCACACCAAAAGGGGGGTGAAAGCTACCAACATGACTAGGCATCAAAACCTTTTGCTATAGGTTTACTGATTAAAAACAATGAATGAAAAGAGGGTAATTAATTCATTTTCAATTAAGTTTAATATGAACTGTCAAAGCTTATGGTTAGAAACATAATTCTAACATTCCTCAAACTAGTAGTCAGCTTAGAGTGACACATCAGATAATTTTTGAAGATTATTTTAGTCATTTTAACTTTTAAACCATTTAAACAAGGTACAAACTATTGTCAAATATATGGATTAAATGTCGGTCTTGTTTAGTCTAGTTTGCTGGTGATGAAGTCGAGAATTGAATCCCAGCTGGTGTATTGAAAGTGGCTTTCTCTAAATGGTTTTACTCTCTTTCTCCACACAAATGTTGCTACAATTCTTATAAACTCTAGATTCATTACTCCTAGCCAGTTAGTGTGGTTAAATCTGTATAGCCTGGATGAGTGATAGGACTTGGAGAAACAAAACAAGGTTTTAAACTAATTTATTGAGAATCTTTCCAAAATGTGTTAAGCTTAATGCGGTTCACCCAAACTTCAAATTAATTTAAAATACAAAACTTTACATAGCTGGACCAAATTTAAAGAAATACTATTTAAATTTACCTAACTTCAACTTACCTAGTTTTACTTAACTTTATTTACTCTCACTTTCAATTTAACACTTAGATTATCTAAGTGTTAAATTGAAAGTGGTAGTTTATCTTACTTACTGTCAGTTATTATTTAAAGTTTACAAATACAAATATAATAAATTGAAAAAAAAAAAAATGGTAACCAAATAGGATAAATGTTGTTTTCAGTGGATAATTTTCACAGGTTTTAATCTTCCAACGTGTAATGTAATTGATTTGCCCCTAAAGAATATGGGAAAGCATTGACAATAATATCGTCCTAATTTTATAAACGTATCTTATTTCATTTAAATTATATAGTATATTAAATGGCACTTAAAAGGGCACTTCTTCTTCTAAGAAGGCAAAAGCCACTGAAACTAACGTCACGCACGTGACACCAGTCAAGTCAGGTTGACAATATATAATATTTTTTAATAATAACTTCCCCTTTTCTCGAAGGTTTGAATAGAGATTTTTAAATGTGACTTGAGTCAGTTTCCGGCTCTCTAGTGACACAGAGATGTTTTTTGTCTTTTATTTTTGTTTTTCCAAAAACAAAACCTTCTCGAAGCTTCCATGAGCAATGGATATATACGAAGGGATGGTGCAATGTAAGGGTAGTTGGTGCCCCAGAAACTGACAGAATTTTTCACTTGGGCACTTGGCGCCCCACCCAAACCCTGTTCTGCGCTCATCCCAAAATTAGGCCGCCGGTATATATTTCAACAACATGATCTATTTTCTCATTAAAAAAAAACAGATTCAGAAATAAAAAAACTTTCAAAATAATAAATGTGTATTATTAATTATAATTCTTTAATTGGCGTCGACAGGGGCTATAAATACCAATTAACTCACAACTTTAAAAAAACCGGACCGATTTAACTAGTCCCTTCTGACCACGGGGGCAAATTACCAGCTAATTAAACGGTGTAACTTCAATCGACGCTCAACGCGACGAACCAGAACACTTCAATTGGCGTCCATCGCGGTGCAGTAAAATTCCAAAAACATTTCAAACGGCGTTAATATTTGGAGATGTTTTAAACTTATCTGCATAAAATAAATTACAATTTGAGGATGGTTCAGTTATGACATTTGTGAATACAGAAAATTTAAAAAAAATAGATAAACATTAATCACAAACTTGAATGAGGGGAGAATACAGACCAAATGCCTTGATCATATAGTATGATTTAACATGAGGGAATTTGGAGTTTGAGTTGTCATGTTTACTGAGGGTGTTTACATTATAAATGTTTAATCTCCCTCCACACAAATATGAGTACAGTTTACTATTTAATAGTACCTTCCCCATCTTTAATCCTAAATGATTAGCAAGATGCGGTGGCAATTTTTATCTAACTTAATGCCTCTTTGTCTAGTCGTCAATAGTTCCTGGATGCTGATATAAAGGTCCTGGGTTCGATCCCAAACGCTTCTAGATTTTCTGTGCAAAGCTTGTGGGTTTGGAACGGGGTCAACTCAACTTCATGATAACAAATAAGGACCCTACTTGAGCAAAAAGTTGCTCCATTCTAGAAAACTGAGATTAATGATTGTGCAGACCACATGACACCCTATATTCACAGATTTCACTATCTTCGCCAACAATCGGCAGCCACTGATTTTATGGCTCATTTGTGAGCTGATTTCATGCATTTTTTTATAAAGGAAGAATGCTACATTGTGAATATAATAATTGACAAATTTTTTTAATTATTGTAATGCAAATTCTATTTTCAAACACTATATATTTTTCTTAAATCTCTTTTCTATACTATAAAATATTTTTCTCTCTAGAATTTCTAGTTTCTAAAGAAGTACATGACAGCATTTCAATTGCTATAATACTGACATTTACAACTGCAGATGTAAGTGTGTAATCATTGAGCAAGATTTACAGCTTAATTAATTTTTTTATTAGTATTAAATGCTAGGGAATGAAATTATTTTCATTCACTAACCAACCAAATAATGTTATTAGTTACATGATAATTAAATTGGTATATAGGCTGTTTTATTCCAGCCTGTTGTCCATTAATGAGATGAGAGTACATTTTATTACATTTTACTCTTAAAATTACGCTGGCTTTGAAAATGCGAATCGTTTGAGTTTACCAAGCATGGTTTAAATCTGTTTTAGCTCAAAATTATATTGTTTGGGGGGGAGGGGGGGGGGAAGGCAGCAAACCCAACCCTCTAGGTAAAAAACACCACCCTCAAAACACCTAACATGGTTTTTTAAACTTTTGACCTCTTCCATCACCAGAAAAAACCAAAGTAGAGGTTAGCTACTTATTCTGTGTACTCAAACCAAATGTGTTACTTTGTTTGTTTATTTCCCCTAGCGCCAAACATGTCCATTATTGTTTATTTGGATATTTTGGGCTTCAAAATGGTGGCATAGGGAAAGATAAAAACCCAAACCCATAGATTTTGAGTTTCTTTTTTATTTTAAGTTTGGTAGAGATTAGTTTGATAATTTTCTCCACTTATTACTACCCATTTGATTAGTCTTCATTTAATAGCACCCTTAGAGTAGAGAGGTAGAGATCAAAGGAAGGTATAAACTATAGGAAATATACCTGCATTTGTGTCAAGAGATACCTAGGTTAAAAAAAAAGTTTAACACCTTAAAATAAACCCCCACCACAGAGTCAAACCTTTCCATTTCATGCAAATTTTAAAACTTAATTAGCATGACCCTTTTTGTTCACATGCTCCATGAGCCGGTAATTGAAATTAATTTATGAATTTAAAAGCTATAAGGGGAGCACATAAAACAATGACAACCCCATGTAATTGAAAGGATATTTTTCATAAATATTTTTTGTTCAAACATCTAGCAGGGCTTGTATACTTAACATTGACCCCCTTTTACTTGTCTGAAATGGTCCCGGCCACTAAAAGGGGGTAAGTCGGTTTAAGGGGGGGGGATTGCGGGTAAACCAAAACTAAACCGTGTTTGGACCGCCACCTTTGGAAACTTATTCTCCAGCTCATAGCCTTTAATAACGAACGATTTTTGAAAATGAGCTGGTTTAAAAAGATCTCACTTGAAAGGCTGTGATCGCTGAGGACTGAAACTACCACTCCTCCATTGCCCCCAAAGGGCTCAACCTGGCTTAAGGAGAGCAGCAAAAACCCCCTGTAAGGGTGAGTAACTGATGCATGTTTAAGACCAAGAAGCAGCATCCACACTAATGTAGAAGTATCATCAACAGCATCATAAAAAACCTTTATCTTGCATCTTTGCAAAGTCAAATAAACAGACAAGACCAACAACCTTACTACAAGTGCTGGTAATTTTAGGATTGCTAATTAACTCTTGCAGAATCTAATTCTCTACGAAGGTGTAGAAATAGATTTAATTGAATTCAGTATTTGATTAATTTCAGGGTGGTCACTTATTGGGAAAAACCGGGAACTACTCTTGAATTTTGAGCATTGGGGGAAAACTCGGGAAAACACCTTGCATTTTGTAGTCTGTCTGAAATTTAAAACATTTTAAGAGCTTTTATTCAAAGGTGTGACAAACTAAGCTATATGAATTTTCTATGTAAAATTAAAAAAAAAATACCACTATGTTTTTAGCATTAATACAGCTGCCAATATGCCAACATTTAGTTATTCAAAAGTTACCCAATTTTCAAAAAAAACCAATGAAGGATTGATCTGTTTTCATAGTTTCTAGAGACATTAATATTTCAAAAAAATTCAGTGGGAGATACTTTGGAGGGATCCAATTATAAGAAATTTGCTATGGAAGAACCAC
>JBCFYV010003431.1:0-29331 GCA_039000515.1 Timema cristinae
CCCTTGCATGCTTCTAAGGGTCCATGCCCCATCCTAACTGTTCTCCTAACATGTTTCTTCTGGTAAGACAAGATAAAGTAATTGTATTTACTTTCCAAAGTTGGATTATTGAATATTAAGGAAGTGGGGCTGCTATCCACACCTATCCGAACAATTAAATCTATTCCATATACAAGGTTAAAAGATATAATTTACATAATATACTATGAGCCTAACGTCTCACAATTCTTGTTATATTTCTTATAATAGTATTATTTTCACTTATGTTTTTACTCCCTTTCTCTACCATTTACATTTTGCCTAACTGGAACTTTTATTTTCCGCAGTTGGACTTTTAATTTAAATGTTAAGGGGGTGGGTCATATACCTCACCTATCCTTACAAAAAAAAATGGACTCCCATTTACAAGGTTAAAATGATAAAGTTATATATTATACTAGGAGCCCCTCGTCATACAATTCTCATTTTATCATTATTATTTTACGATATTTTTTCTCTTTTTCTTAGTTGGCCTAACTTGAAAAGACCTTTTCACTTAACTGCTTCACGATGAAGACTTACTGATCCCTACTCTAATCCTTTCAAGTTCTGCCGACTACTTAAGCTGTCCTGTCTATCTCGTTGAGCGAATATAAAAAAAAAATTATGTTATTATTTATTACTAGAGTTACTTTTGTCTTCTGTGTGTCGTCTTAACCTTCCAAAGAAAGATGTTTTCAGACTGTTGTTTTGCGTTGTAGAAATAACAATAGATGACCACCTGTAATAAGTGCGATATAGGAATGACAATGTCGTCGAAACACAAGTATGGAACCGAGTTACACGTCAATAACGACCCCCCTCTCTTTTTGACAAAAGAAATATTAGTTCTACCCTTTTCAAAAATATAAAGATTATTGTCACTTTTCGTGTTTGGTCGTTTATTGTTTCTTTACAATTTCCTTTTTGAGATGTGTTTCAGGTGTGACACTTTTACCTTTCTTCAAACTAGTACGCAGTTACAGGGTTGTAGAATTGGTGTTACTGTTGCTTGTTTTTATTACAAAGTACGCAGTATATTTTAACCACTGTGTATCCCCTCAGAAAGAGGTCACTCTTTCAACATGTATTTTTGCTAGTTATTGTGCTACAGATCCAGGTTCGAACTCTTGCATAGTCATTTTACTATTTAATCATGTAAATAAAATCCTGTTCCTATCCTTTATAATTAATGTAGCTGAAAAAATGTTTAGATATCTGTCTTGCTATAATAGGGTTTTAATTCTGTAACATTAAAAACACCTCTAATCTTAAGAGTCTCAGGGTCTTGAATCAAGTATACATTTTGACCTATTTGATATTTTACCTGATATGGTCCTTCATATAGTAAAAAAAACTTTTTTACTTCCTTATTCAAAGCTGATGATAATTGATGATTTTTTACAAGAACTAACTGGCCATTTGCATATTCAATAGGTTTAAGAATCTTTTTATCATGTACCGGGTTCGTTTCTCTGCTGTATCTTTTAATCTTTTTACTGCTAGATGTAATTTAGTTTGATGATCTATTTCTAACCTTGCTTGTTGCTACTTATAATTGTTTACTTTACAATTTCTACAAATACGCACAACCTTCTCTTGCACAGGAAATATTACTTCTATTTCACTGAATTTGTACCTTTTAAATTTACTTAAATTTCTATTTTAAACTTTTCTTACTACGACTAAATGATTATAGTTACCCTTATTTTACTTATTTAAAATTTAAATCTTTAGTTAAACTGCTAATTTTTTACATTTATATAATCCGAAATTTAAAGTTTATTTAATTGCCTCCTGGATCAAATATTTTTTGTGAGTCGTACTCATTTAAATATGATGTCCCTGAAAATGGTGGTACATAATTAAAATTTGGAGGGTGATGTACTTGATTGGTTGTTAATCTGGGGCTACCTGCATTGTTATTTCTATTAGTTTGTCTATCCCTAGAATTTATTTGCCTCGAAGGTCCTTGGTTCCTATCCTGTCGATATTCTATTCTAGGATGTGGATATTTTCTATTTTGCTCTGGTATTGGATAATTATTTTGATATCTCTGCCTATCTTGTCCATTATTAATTTCTTTGAATTGAGGGTTTGTTGATTGCCTATGCCTATCAATATTAAATCTGTTTGTTTGCTCATTGATTTCTTTGTTTCTTTGATATCTATCGTCAAATGCCATTAATACTCTCTCTACTTCTTTGATGTTCTGTTTATTTATACTAATGAGAACGTCTTGTACTGGAGTTGGAAAATGATTCATTAGAAGACCTATCAATCTATCCTCTACTACTGGGTATCGCAAATATTTCGCCTGTGTTACAAATTTATTGAAATATTCACTCATAGTACCATCCTTGTCGTTATATTTTCCATTAAAAATTAATTGTAGAAAATCATCCTGCATATTTTGAGACCAATATTTTTCCAAAAATATTTCCCTATCCTGCTCGTATGTCTCCCATTCACTCTCTATACTATCTGTCCAGGATTTCGCCTCATCTTCTAGGCCTGATAAAAATATCTCTATTTTGACTTTTTCATTTATTCTTTCTCCTTTAAATACTCTTTCTACTTTATTTATATATTGTACTGCTGAAATGTTTCCTCTCTTTCCTTTAAATTTTGGAATAATTGCTAATGACGTTTCTCTTAGTCCCTTAGCAAATAAGTTGGTAGTATCGTGTAAGTTACTAGATTCCCCTAGATTTGTTTGATTTTCAACCACAAAATCGGTTAGTTTTTTATCTAGTTTTTCTACTGCCTTATTTACGATCCCATCTATCTGTTCTTTAATTAAAATTTTATTCGTGTCTTGCTGAGAATCAAGTACTGATTTTACCTCATTTATTTCTTTTTCAAGGTTGTGTTGGACTACCTTAACGTTAGTTTGTGTATGTTCTACCTGTTCCTTTAACCCTTTAATTGATTCTTGTTCTACTGTTTCTATTTTATTTTTATTGGCTGAAATCTGTTCCATTAACTTGAACTGTCCTTCCCTTAAGTTTTCATGCTTTTCAATCAAAATCTGTTTTACATTGTCCCCTTCTAATACCTTTTTATCTACCTCATTTAACTGTACTGATAAGTTTTTGTGAACTGTCTCTAATTGGTCTATTTTTTGCTCTACATAACCAAATCTCTGATCACAAACCTCCTTACTTAACTCTATTTTAGCACTTAGTTCTTTATTAATTTGTTCAAGTTTAATCTGATTTGTATCTATTTTCTGATTAATTGCCTGGGTATTTGCATAAATTATTTGATTAATTTCGTGTCTACTTGTATCTATTTCCTGTTTAGTTTCCTGGCTACTTTTTTTTATTTCCTGATTAGTTTTTTCTATTTTCTGATTAGTTTCTTCACTATTCACTATCACTTGCTGTAACATTTTCATAATTTGATTTAAATCTACTACAGGTTGCTCCATATTTTGTTCCCTACTCTTTTCTAGTTCTTCCTCTTCTAATATAACATTTCTTTCTTTTTCTGTCCTATCTCCTCTCTCTCCCTCTGCAAATGACTCTTCATTGTCCTGTTCACTTTCCCTTATTTCCTCATCTGATTGTTCTAGACCTAACTGATTCCTAGGTCTATTTTCCGCTACCTCTTCAGAATAGCTACTGCGTCACTATTATCATTTGAATTTGCCATTTTTTAATTATCGTTCCCTTAATTTAAATCACAAAAAAATGTATACTGTTCCACCCCCAAAATGCACAAATGACAAAATATATCTTTCACTATTTAATTTAAGTTTCTGTTGATGACTTATCTGTGATCTTCTTTAGACTCGTCTCCACCCCTTGTCTCCTTTGGTGATGGTAAGCTGCTTCTCTCGGTCCTCGACGCTGCTTACTGCTTATCTTGGTCCTCGGCGTTGCTTCCTGCTTTATCTCGGCGTTGCTTACTGCTTATCTTGGTCCTCGGCGTTGCTTACTGCTTATCTTGGTCCTCGGCGTTGCTTACTGCTTATCCCGGTCCTCGGCGTTGCTTACTGCTTATCTTGGTCCTCGGCGTTGCTTACTGCTTATCTTGGTCCTCGGCGTTGCTTACTGCTTATCCCGGTCCTCGGCGTTGTCCTCTACTGCTTACCTCGGGGAGGTATTTCGTGGCGATCTCGTGGAGGTATCTCGTGCTGTATCTCGGGGAGATAATTCATGCTGTATCTCGGGGAGGTATCTTGTGCTGTATCTCGGGAGGTATCTCGTGCTGTATCTCGTGGAGTATTCGTGCTGTATCTCAGGGAGGTAATTGTGCTGTATCTCGGGGAGGTATCTCGTGCTGTATCTCGGGGAGGTATCTCGTGCTGTATCTCGGGGAGGTAATTCGTGCCCCTAAGTTGGGAAGCCAATTGTAACGTTCTGGATTTACGTTACCGCGATGGACGCCTATTGAAGAATTATGATTAATACACTTCTCATTTTGACATGTTTTTTATTTCTGAATCAGTTTTAATTAATGAGAAAATAGATCATGTCGAAATATATACGCGGGCTAGCGCGGACAGGTGTTGCTAGACGCCAAGTGAGTTCTGTCAGTATTGGACACCAACTGCCAACTGACCACTCCCAACTCCCAACTCCCAACTGACTTTATGTTGCACCATCCCTTGTATATATTCCTTGGTCATGGAAGCTTCGAGAAGGTTTAGTTTAGAAAAACAAAATACAAGACAAAAACATCTCTGTGCTACTTGAAGCTTCGAGAGCCGGAAAAAGACTCAAGTTACATTTAAAAATCTCTATTGGAACTTTCCAGAAGAGGAAGTTATTATTTGAAATATTATATATTGTCAAACTGACTTGGCTGGTGTCACGTGCGTGACGTCACTGATCAGTGGCTTTTGCCTTCTTAGAAGAAGAAGTGCTTTAAGCGCCATTTAATATACTATATAATTTAAATAAAATTAAATACGTTTATAAAATTAGGACGATATTATTGTCAATGCTTTCACATACTTTTCAGGGGCAAATCAATTACATTACAAAGTAAACTGATGTAGGCTTTTTCTTGAAAAAGCAAAGGTGATCTCTTTTAGCTAGAATATTAGTGTTGTGTTGTGTTCTTTATTTTAGTGAAATCATACTTTCTTTTTGGGTTGTTTGTTTTATTTTATTTGTTTATCATCACACCTTACTACCCTTTAGGTATACATGCATGTGTATTAAATGTGCTAACTAGTTAGGAATAGTAATGGTTTAATTTAGAGGAAGTGGACTCACATTTGCGTGAAGGGAGAGTGAAAAAGTGTTTATGAAATACCACCCTCAGTACAACCAGCCAAAATACGAACCCAAGTTCTGCGTCTGCGGCAGTCCAGTTTATTTCAAGAGCGATGCCTTAAAGTTTAGACCATGCGGATACCAAAGCAGGTTGTTTGGTTGTTTTGGCAAGATTGTTATAGAATGTTTGATCGTAATCATATTCATGTTTTTCTATATTCAATAAATATTATTTATTTGATAATATTTAATGTTATCGTATATATTATTTCTGTTGTCAACATTCCTTTTTCTCAACTTACACACAGCCTACAGCGATGAATAAGGTCTCAGTGGATAGGATTTTTTTTTTTGCGATTTCTGTCATAGCATACTCAGTTTACGTTAAAACACATGTTTTTTTTAATGTGAGTTAAAATAAAGTTGCTTTTGCAATGACTATCAATATGTCTATGGGATAGACGCTTCCAAGAGCTGGATTGTACTTGTCAAATGCTGTATTTACTCATTTACTATGTAGCTTTTTCAAGAGTCCTATATCTAACAATATTTTTATATTAATTACCGAAAATTAAGTAGATGCCTCTAACAGATGTTTGAAGTTATCTTCCACTGGCCAATTTTTAAAAATTAAAGGCTTTCAAAATCCATTAGTAGTATTTATAGCAAGAAAATTCTTCAAAATTACAACCATTTTAAACTTATCTTGAGTGGCCCTTGCCTCGATTTATTTATTTAGATGAACCTAGAAGCTATTAAGGTGCGGCAGAAGGGTGCGCGAGTAATTTTACAGTTTTTATAGAATTGAAAGTTTTTGGCCAAAATAAATCAAATATTTCTCCAGTAGCAACATAGAGTTTAGTTTTCTGGACATGCTAATATCAACAGATCTTGAATATCTGTCAAGAGTGTCCTGGAATTTTGTCAAAACTTTTTCTCTTTATTTCAAAAGTTTTGACAAAATTCCAGGACACCCTTGACAGATATTCAAGATCTGTCGATATTAGCATGTGCAGAAAACTAAACTCTATGTTGCTACTGGAGAAATATTTGGTTTATTTTGGCCAAAAACTGTCAATTCTATAAAAACTGTAAAAACACTTGCTATCCCTTCTACCTCACCTTAAGAGCGCTTCTAAACAGATTTTTTTCTTACAGTTACATTATTCTAGAAGCTATAGGGTGTGGTCTTCTCCAGTTAATTTTTGAAAATTTAATGCACATAGAAATCATTTTTAGTTCTATTTAAGGCAATCTTTTAGTTTAATGTTCAATACTGTCGAAGTGTGTGAAATGTATCTAGGAGAGAGAAACTTCTTTCCATGGGGGGCTAATTCGTCCCATGGGCAGTGCCCCCCTTACCCGTAGATTCCACCGCCACTGACCCAAAGTTTTTTTATAAGAATATATTTAAATATAGCTTTTCTTTATGGAAGCTATTCAGAGTAGTCCATTCCTGGATTGTTTTTTCCATATCTTTATATTTTATTAAGAGCGATCAAATCATAAGACTCTGGAAGTTATTTAGAGCTATTTTTAAATTGTAATAAGAATTATATGCATCCTTCTCACACGAAGCAATGATTTCTTACAGCTGTGTGTGTGTGTGCGTGCGTGCCTGCCTCATTGGACATAATATTTTAAAGAACAAAAGGGGGGCCTACCTGTGCCCTTCTGTGGACACGTCTAGGGAAAAAAAACTGGAAATTTTAAAATGTCTCGGTAATTGTAAAATTGCGACTAAACTAGCTAAGAAGTTTGTAGTTGGAAAAGCATTAGTGACAGAAATGAAATTAATTCTAGAATGTAATTTTTTGGTTCCTCAACATTAATTTAATATCTGAATAGTCGTCGAACATTGAAATAGTAATTGTTTGCCAAGTTTAATGGGGCACTTTTTTTTGTGGCTAACTCAAGAAATGGGTAAAGGAATGCCAATAAATGGCCCCCTGATCAGATTATCCGGAATCTCGGACTACCAGAGTTTTATTCTAATTGGTACAAGTCAATTAAAGTTTATTTAGGTTTGGCCTAGGATGTTTATATTAGTTTGCATAGTTTTAGATAAGTTCACTTACACTAAATAAATTTATTGAAATAATTTTTTTCTAGAGATAAAATATAAATAAATAAAAGTTAAAACTCCTAATTGTTTTGAAAATTATTACAAACATATGTTTATTTTATTTTAATATTTAGTGAAGAGCCAAATGTTTTGTTTAATGTTTTTATTTACGTATTGTTTAATATTACAAACAAAATGGCAATTTTCCATTTCCTATGAAAGTGACTTTAAGGTTACTTTACATAAGGGTTAATTTCCAATTTTGATCATTTCTCCGCTACTATTTGAGATACGAAAATACTTAGAACTGTATTTTTTTTGTACTGTTAAAAATAACAAATATTTTATATATGAAACATATTTCAAAAAACCAATAGTTTCTGAGATATAAGCAAATATAAAAACATAAATTTGGAGATCTTTTAAATATGAAATTTATTATGCTCTTTGGTGGACAAAGATGTTCCCCTTTTATTACATTTCTGCAAGTGTTCTGAATAATCTATTGCCATGGAGTAAGGAATTAAATAGCTAGCAGTGTATATTATTTCCTTTATGACCTTTTGTGGAGTGTTTCTGTAAAAATATGGGGAATCTATTATTTCGTTTCACAACTATTACAAGTTTTTAGTAAATCAGTCCATTTTAATATGAGAGATGGAGAAAGACTGTGCGGTGCACCGTCATCCGTACCGTTTATTTTTAATAAGTAGAGTAACAATGTTGATTGTATGGTGTGTATTTTTAAGGTTTATTTATTCTTCCAAATTCTAACATATTACCTAATTTTTAACAACTAAGATTATCTTCCATTATCTTTGAGAATATAATTAACGAGCTGGCTTGTGTACTGAGTGACTCAAACGCTCAGCCAATCAGATGCCTTTATTCATCTGTTGCTACTTTTCGTATTTTTTACATTGGGTGAATCTACAAAAACACTATTTCAAATGCTGAAAATTTTATAAAGTCACCGGTGATTTTATAAAATTACCATCAGTCACTGGTTAATGTTAATAAGCTAAGTAAAGGTTTGATTAGTTTTGAGTTATGTTTTATAATATATTCAGCATAACTTATATGTTTTATAAAATCAATGGTAGATGTAGAAAATACCGTTGATGTTTCATACTTTCACCAAAGTGAATAGGTATATTAAAAAAATTACTGGTAAATTACTTTTACTTTTGGTGATTCTATACATTCACCAGTAATTTTATAAAATAATGAATTGAACACATTCGCATTAATATATTCAACATATTTCTCTTCATACTATAGTTATTATATGAAATTTAAAAACATAGTTGGATAAAAGTTTTTCGAAATGTCAATATACGCTCCGAAACAATCATTTACCCGCATTTGACCACTTAGAAATGTTGTGATTATTTTATTAATTAGTTAAAAATTGTTTTATATAATTTTATGGGAAGCAAATAGCAATTTATTTGACACACCCTTATATAGAACTCTATAAAACGATCACAATCACCATAGAATACAAGACATTTGAGTTTAGGTAACTTTTCAACAAACACAGTCGACAATTTTAATTTTATAACTATTCATAATTTTAGAGATTATATATTTTGTTTTTAGCACATAATCACGAAACAATTAAAAAACCAGTCAAAATTGAGGTAAGGGGAGTTTAGCTCTATATTTGCGTTTGGAAGCCTAATAACTAAAGCTTTCGCCTCACTTTAGGTTTTGAATTGGAATTCTCAAGGGCCATTGCCTTACATTTGTCAGCCTTTTGTTTGTCTTCAATATCCTTTGTTATGTAAGGTGGATTTCTAATCGGCATGAATCGTCTGCGTCTTGGATCTACAAGCTCTGGCAGGAGACAATCTAGATAGAACTGGCTCAGTTTTTTCTCCATGTGGCTAGCCCAAAATGCATCGTCTCTGAAAATCTTCTCGACCTTTATACCCACATTTTTCCATAAAACAAAGAGGCAATAACTTCTCCTGGTCACGTGAAGTTGGCCTTTCACTTGATAGTAGTGTGTTTTTGTTAATGCGCGTAATTTCTCTTTTGTCCTTGATTATGTTTCAAAAGTAAACTTTCTTTTTAAAACAGCTTCTTCTGGTGTCATGTTCCTTGCTGAGGGTGGACAATTCACTTCAATAATGGTGTCAGATCCTATTAGACCATCGGGAGTTGCTCCCAAGTAAGATAATTCCGGATCAACAAAGAGCCCACAAGGCTCAACTTTAATATTCATTTTATTTTCAAGAGCCAATATACCATTCTTCTCATCATCTCTACCGTACAGCATTGCATCTGTGTCAAAATCATCATAGAGCATACCTTGAACAGCCTTTTCACAAGATGTGTGAGGAAGTCTTCGACAAACGGGTCCAAAGTTAGAGGCAGTGAGCAGCTTTCGCCGTACTTCTTTCCATCGACCACTATTTCTTTGGAGAAGTGTCCCTCTTTCAAGCTCCTCACGTTGCTCTGATGTGCTTGGTAAAGTAGCAATAAATCTAATTTTCTCTTTATCAAATTTTTCCGTAACCATATCAGGCCTCTGAGCACAAGGACCATAGTATTTGTCATTATTAGTCAACCTAGGTCTAAATGGGTTCTTTTTCTTCACTTTTGCAGGCAGACTTCTTGTTCTTTCAATTTGACGAAGTCTTCACATCTCCATCTTCTTAGTAAACTTCCCGGGACTAGCTTGGTACATTACTTTGTGTATTTTATATAGATGAGTTTTAGTATTGTAAGAAACTACAGCAGCATGACTTCTAGAAGAGTAGAACATATTAAGGCAAAAATGAACCCTTTTCTCACCGATAAGGTAAGACAGTGGTGCACAACCCATGGCCCGCCATGCCATTTATTGCGGCCAACCAACTAAATGAAATTTGCAAAATAAATTCCTAGCATATTCTCATATTACTTAGACTAGGTTGTCAGCGAAATATGATTAAAAGTTTTATTAAGGGACGAAAGCATTTAAAGTTTATGCTTAGTAAGTCTACCGATACTTCAACAGCAGCTATGACATCGAGTCCGTTTATTTATGGGGGCTTTGTTAATAATTGTTTGGTAGCCGTATCTTAAAAACCTTGTGTTAACTGCGTGAAGAAGTTTGAGGGAATATGTCTTGATTGAATATCTATGTAACGCAGTGTCACAGATATTGCACGTATTATTTCATCGACATTTTTGAAAATTTCAATAAATTGGCATCTATTTTTTCACTAGCCATATATGAGTTCTCTGACATAACATCAACCGTTCAAATGAGCATATTTGCTCCAGGTGTGACGTAAGAATTCTAAATTTATTAATAACTCGTCTTTCTGTACTCCATGGATGGACAGATCAAGGCTGCAAGGCATCAAAAAGGTATTTGTATAAATTTGTCTACAATGATTAGAGCAAACAATGGAATAGTGTCTCTCCTCACAAAGCATATGTGATAACTTTGCCACGCCAACACACTTATTGCATATCACTGCATTATAGGCTTACACCAGTAAAATTTGGTTGTAAAATATCTGGGCTAAAGAAATCTGATACGGAAATTAGTGCAAACAGAGAACTTCATTAAATCAGAGGACTCAATCACCGAAAATTCAAAGGATTCCTCAATGAAAACCGAGGCCAAATATGGTGACCGTGTTTACTGCAGCAGAGGCAAGGTTTTGAAAACTTTCAGAGGAAATCAAGAGAAAAATAATTACATCTCAGATTTAGCAAACAATGTATCAGTATTCCAGGCAAAACTAAGATTATTATAATTTGAAGTTAAAAATGTACTAATTTCTGCGCTGTAAAGAAATGTTTCTCTCACATGAAATTTATTCCAGCTATAAGTATGCTGGGCACATCAGCCGAATCCAGGAAACTTTCAGAGAAGATTTGTGATTTAAATTGTGACAAATTCCTATTCAAGATATTTCCCAAACTCTTATTTTGATGTTCGGTTATGAAGGAGTTTGGGCAAGGGAAATGGTAGCGTTATTCTTTACAAAATTTAGCAAACAATGTATCAGTATTCCAGGCAAAACTAAGATTATTTTAATTTGAAGTTAAAAATGTACTAATTTCTGCGCTGTAAAGAAATGTTTCTCTCACATGAAATTTATTCCAGCTATAAGTATGCTGGGCACATCAGCCGAATCCAGGAAACTTTCAGAGAAGATTTGTGATTTAAATTGTGACAAATTCCTATTCAAGATATTTCCCAAACTCTTATTTTGATGTTAGGTTATGAAGGAGTTTGGCAAGGGAAATGGTAGCGTCATTCTTTACAAAATTAAAGTAAGATATTATTTTCAATATTTTCGATTTTTTTTCTTTCCGGGGGGGGGGAGGAGATCAACCCTATCGCCCCCTCCGGAATCCACCACTGTTTAAGATATGTTGATGATCGTGATTATGCTATTTTTAAGCACTACATATTATGTACGTATATATTTATTATATCTGGGCCACCTTGCCCCGGAATAGTACTAGCCCCGTCGTTAAAACAAAGATCCTATACTGTACATCACTTTTGTGCAAAGGAAGACTTATTTTTTATTACAAGGTTTTATTGCAATCTATTCAATATACAAATAAACTTATTTTCCTTTTGTAAAAATATTGATCTGATTACAAACGGTTTTTTTTAAATAGTCATTGAGCTTATTTAAAGCTTGCTCATTCTTAGCTTGGTTTTATGATTTGAAATGGTAGATTCTGGTAAGAAGGGTTTTATATAAAATACACCAATTTTTTGTTGGTCAACATTGATAAAATTTTAATTTATTACCAGTGTTAGTTTATAAGCAGGCCTATAATATGAATAGTCTGATAAACATAAAAAACAGTCTAAATGAACTGTATTAAAATGTGTCTTTTGGATCCACCTACCTTTGTGGTTCTGTAAAAGCGCTATAATTATCCATATCAAAGTAATGTTCTGATGGAACGCATAACTAACATCATTCACAACTACAGTCTCAATAGATGTGATGTGTGGACTCTCAGATCACCGTTATCTGCCTCCAGCAACTTTAGTTTTTTTCTATTACAATTAAAATCAGTTTGCAATTGTCTCCAAATGCTCTTTAATGGTATGAAAAATTAAAATTGAAAAATACGGTAAAAAGTATTTTCTTTAACACTGCGTCTTACTACCCGTTCGAGTGTTATGCTTATGTACTAATTAAGCTAAGGGTTTTGGGATTAGGAAGGTTATATCAATATTAAGTATGCCCTCATTTACGTGGAGGGAGAGTAGTAAACCATTTTGGAAAACCACCCTCAGTACACCCGACCTAGATTCGAAACTTAAACTCCCCGTCATTGACAGTCTATAGTCTATTGCGAGAGTAGAGCTTTAGATCACGCGGCCACCAAAGTGGGTGTATAAAAATAAAAAAGTCTCTTAGTGATTTTTGTAGGCACTGCAATTAATTCCCTAAGGTCCAATAATTTTGTAATTAATAAAAATTACCTTATTTTATTCTCGGGGTCTTAATACCTATCCGGGAAACATGCATTTTAATAAAGCTAATAGAGTTGGAATGGGTAAAGTAAAACTTAGTTAAAATGTACCCAAATTTTCAAGGAAGACGTGTATGGAAAACATTTTAAAAAATACCATAGCTACACCCGGCCGGGAATTGAACCCCGATGACTATGTCAACGGGAAACCACGTTAAATGAACTTATCGTGTACGTCATTACAGTTTAGGTTTTTTTCACAAGTTTGTAATATACAGTTAGGATTCACGACAGCCTATAGTAGTCTTGGAAGAAAGATATGTTTAGAACAAATAAAGAAAGATACAGTATTTATATCTTTATTTATATAGGATTTTTTAAAATTGTCATTGATAGGATTTATCAAAAACAAAGTTGCAAGATATAAAAATAGTTTTTAAGCCTGTCAAAGAATGGTTCTTTATGAATGTTTTTCAACACATTTATTGTTTTCACTGAGGTGTTCCCATACACACTACAGGCAAACGCTGGCATATTTGTTTCGATATCACCTTTAATATATCCCAAATCCTAAATTTAGTTTATTGGAATATTTCAATCGGGCATCGTTTAAAAAATCCCAATTTATTAGGAAGGTATTTGATATTTTCTCTAGCTGTAAATTATCATTTTATAGATTAATATATAAAATTCAGCTTTACATATTTTACTTGAAAAATAGATAATTAAATTGGAATTACATGTTCTAAATTAATAAATTTGTAGACTACCTTTGTTTCCAATATAATTTTAATTCTATTCCTCGTCTTTTCTTACGTGGGGCGCATAAATGTAGATATGATTTATATATAGCCTCTTCTTCTGTCAAATCCCGAAGTATTCATTGTGACTTCTCAAGACAAACGTCAATACTACTGTAGAATAAATGTGCTAATGAGTTATTTCTGACTTCTCTTATCTGCCTTTAGCCCAAAGCACCAGGCGTGGGTCAGGCGGACACTATCCACATTCCTTTTGTGTTTACTTCGTTCAACAAACCTCCCCTGGCCCCCTCCCCAAAACCATTTCCTCGTCCGTCGTTCGGGTAGTTCAGAGTCTTTCCTCCAGACATCAGAACAACCGTTAAAAAAATAATCGTTTTAAAATAATATTTATTCCGTTTTTTCTGTTGTGACTATGGATTTTTTTTTATGGAAACGTCTTAGTTAGATAATTTTGTATATATATATAGCTTTTAAATTTTTATTATTTATTTCTGAATCACGATTTATTTTAAACGAATCTATTAAGGATTTATGAGCTTTTCAAACATATAATGAAATAGATTAAAATATAGGTACGTCGCCATATTCTTACGCTCTTCAAAAATGCAAAATAATATATTATAGCATTTTTTATTGTTTCGTAAACATGATTTCCCTAAGAGTCTGCACGGTCTTCTTTGCCACATTTGGGAGCAATGGCGGTACAGGTCTAATATCCTCTTAACTCTCTTGTGTACAGCTATACATCTCGTCGCCTGTAGGGTTGACTAGACTGGCAGGTATGAATTCTTTCCAAAAATAGATTCTGAGACAAAGAAAGTAGAGGGTCGGTTTCTTCTTTTTGTTTAGAAGGCCGGATTTGGGTTCTACCTCAACATTATACATAGCTGTAGTAGTTTTCATTCAACATTATTTCAGTGTGTACACATGTATAATATAGTATATTATTATTTATCAATAATAGTATATTAGATTTGTATTTCTAATTAAGTATACCTTAATATTATGCATTAATTAATACAATAAATAATTATAATTGAAAGTTAATAGTTAAAATAAAAGGTCCAATAAATTAAAATGTGGGTAAATCTTTTAAATTGTTTTAATAATAATTCATAATAGACCAAATTAAAACTACTTTGCATAAAAAATATGTTTACATTAACATTATATACAAGGATTTTAGTTATAATAATTTAAAATTAAGAAGGATTGTTTATTGGAAATGCACCAACATTCTTCTGACAAGGATGTAAAAAAAAAAATGTGATAACTATAAAAGTGAAAACCACCCCCCAATGCGTTTGGCCATGTATACTCTAATTCTTGTAGGAAGAACAGATTTAGAAAATATAAATAAATACATAACAAAAAATGGTGGTCAAAATTGATGGCATTTTACTTAATTATTATTTTAAAGGTAGGCCTATTTATAATATATATCGAAAGTTAAGGATGTAAATTACATTACTTGAGATATGAATAAATCAATGTAGTTTTACTAACGTTTGTGACAGTCATTTATCTTCTTACGATCAAAATTATAGTACACTCAACCAAAAGACAATAAAAATATAAATTATATTAAGTAAAATTTTACAATACTGTATTTGACAAAACTTTTGTGAAAAGTTAATACATTCCCATGTGTGTTTAATTCCCATAGTATTTACAAAGTCGTCATTTAGCGTTAGGGAAAGAACTATAAATAAAACCAATGACAACTAAACACTTCTTTATTTATTAACAAACAAAAATATTTGTAAAGTGTCTAATCTTTAAAATTATTTTAATTAAGTATTGGAAGTTTGTGATTAACTAATGTTGAAATGAAATATAACAATATAAAATTTCTTTAAATGATTGAGTAATGTTGTTTTTGGGGTTTCCTATTGTTTACAAGTATCAAACAATGGTATGTAAAAAAGTAATTGAAAAAGTGGTCTTATAATAAAATTAAATAAATTTCATATAGAGTCACGTCAACAATATAAGTTAACAATAAAGATAAAAATGTAAAGGTAAATAAAATGGATGCAATAGCTCTTTGTTACAATTGCATATAATTAAAGCAAGTATTGTTAACTAAGACAGGGTTGTTACCATTCTATCCAGTCCCAAAAAAACCCATATAGGTTTTTAGTAAAAGTACACACTTAAAAAATAAACAAAATACTATATTTTGAATACAAAGCAATTGTATATATTTTTTTATAGTAGTTAGTCTATTTTCCTTTTAATATTTAAAATGATTAATTACTTTAAATAAAAATGTAGATTGATTGGAAATGGAATTAAACATACTAACATAGGACTAGATCAAACTAATGTTATTGAATATTTTAATAAATACACATACAATTTAAATTTAAAACATTATTTTGTAAGAACCAAATTTTACTAACATGATTGCATGAAAGTCTTATTTTGAATTTTGTTTACTAATGTATATTGTTATAATTCCTTAAAAAAATGTATTTATAAAATATAATATTATTGATAGGCGTGGACGTTATTTTTTTTAAGTAACAGTCTAGGCACTAATTAATATGTTAGAATGATTGGTTAAATCAGATAACATACATAAGATCTTTAATCACACCACAACAAACCCAATAAAACCTAATATAGCCCAACTTATTTTTTAAATAGCCCGGAGTTTTTCAAGCCTGAGCTAAGAACTATTCAATATAGAATGGTTTGAATTTCTAAAAAGTTAAACAATTAAAAATAACAATTCTAGAATCTTACTTGTGTGTGTGTGTGTGTGTGTATGATATTTGAACACACACGCACACATAATATACAAGGACACAACATGTTTGGTTTGTGATCTTCCTCCTGCCAACAATTTATAAGCGAAGGGTGTCCAAATTAATGTATATACTCAATCAAGTTCAGTCATTTTCAGCTTTATACAATTAATATAAAGATTTAAACAAAACTCATCAAAGTAGGCATGTCTTTACTCGCAACACCATACTTTAAAATTAGCAGGATCAATCTTGCTTAAAGTGTTTAGAGGTTTGAAAAAATAAATAAATGGTACAGTGCACCGCACAGACACTCCCTTACGGGCTACTGACGACAAATTATTAAAATTTGTTTTCTAATTGTAATATACAATGGAAGTAAACCAACTCTTGGTTGGTTACTAAATGATAAAGTATGTAAGATTGTGTCATACTATACATTTTAATTTACGTGAAAATGTTTATAAAGTGATAGTTTTCCATTAATTTATCACAAAATAAAATACTGTCAAAAATGTTTCAAAGCAAAAAAAATCAGTTATTTTAATAGATATAATGTAGTTCTGATAATTTATAAATGCCAGCCTATTAACATAGAAAATTTGATTGTTACCTCAAATTGAAGCTATACCACCAAAAAAAGATTAATGCAGAATTTCTCTGTTTTTTCTTCCTTGGATATTATATACTCATATATATATATTACCCAATATATGTATATATAGGTCAGTGGCCCACCCAATAGAGGGAAAACTGGGAATTTGTCTCCCCCAAGACTCAATACTAGTTTAATTAATACATTAATTATGTGATTGTTAAAATAAAAAGCATTAGAGATGTGTCGAGTGCATGAGATACCTTTTAAACCCGGTTTACAATTCATATTTCAAAAGAGATAAATGCTCTACACATTAAAATAACCCTGATTTACTAATGAAAAAAAGTAAATTCATACTAGATTCTATATATTGTATGCAAGGCCAAAGCCAGATAAATATTGAATTAAAACTACCTTATTTACTGTTTAAAAATAACAAAAATAAATACAAGGAACGATCTATATCTACTAGTATTGTGAGTGTCAAAAAAATCTAACTCGAAATTTCGATAAATGTCAACGTTTCATGACCCCCTGAAACCAAAAACATGATTTCCGCAATGCCGTCTGTGTGTCAATCACTTTTCCTTTAGCACCCCTTTTATATACTTAAACCTTATTTTAACTTATTACATAACCCTTAAAAATTAATTTGAGTAATTTTTACCCTTTTTAATCTTTTTAGTTACCCTAAACTATTCTCCCGGGCAAAGCTGTACTTCATGCGATTAATATAATAAAAACAAAAGTGAGTTTAGGTGTGTGTTCAGAAAAATCTAAGCCCCTTCGAACTAGGATGAAAAATTGAAATTTTGAAGATCTTTAGAAGGACCACTTCATTTAACAAGGAAAATTTACAAAATGAGGAATTTAAAAATTGGGCTCCAGGACTTGGAGGAGGGAGTCAAAATAAGAAATACGTTTTAACTTTGGTAGAAAATTGAAATTTGGGGAAAAGGTAGAAGGACTACTCCAGAAAATAAGAATAGTTAAAATTTAAAATTATGAGTGAACGCTGAGCGTAAAATTTAAATTATGATTGCCCTAGTTAGCTTGGTATTGTGCAAGGAGTAATTATATAAATGCTAGTAGCTGGATGTTGAACGTCCTAATTTGAATAGTTTGATATAATACAAAGAATGGATCAGCTGCTAGTAAATTATACATGTGAGATGATTCACCCTAAACCATTATTTGAAATAAGTCTCTTCTCTAGCCCCCTCCCCAGTAAAAACAATATAATATTTAGTCACAAAAGAATGTCTAGCTATCTGGACAGTTATTATGTTATAGTCAGATAAATAAATCGAGCATTGAACAATGACGTTCATGTAGTGACAAAAAAAAAATTGCTTAAATAATATTTTTTTAAATAAATTAATAAAAATTCACAGCATTTGTCAAACCAAAAACAGTATGTAACATAAAACATATTGTAGTTGTCAACACAAAATTGATCTTTCAAATACATAAAATGCACACAAGTTTATAAAAAAATAAATTAAAAAGGGAATTAGTCATAAATGTTAACACAAAGTCAATATACTATTTTGGTGACGTCAGACTTCTGTGCTGGCGGCCGGGGTTTAATCCTCGGTCCCGGCACAGATTTATCTGATTTCCAAAGCCTTCCTACACCTCTGACAAGACATCTTGTGAATGTGTGGAATGCCAGGCCTCCACCGTGGTTCGGATTCCACGCTAAACTGTAGGTCCTTCATTTCATCTCACAATCACCCTACCATTACACATTAGCGTAAGTGCGTATAACCCGAACGGGTATTAAGACGCGGTGCTAATAATAATAATAATAATAATAATAATAATAATAATAATAATAATAATAATAATAATAATAATATACTATTTTTAAAAATTCCGTAGCTTATGGAACAGCCGTTATTTAAAAAAAATGTTCTTCACTAATTTAACACCCTTTAACATTAGCCCTAATCTTTAGTTTACTTTTTTTAAATAACCATAAATATTTTTATTTACCTAATGAGTTTATACCAATAAAATATTTAAAATTCTCTTAGAAATAAACAAATACAATATATCTATTGACATTATATATTTATCTCTTTTCTAATCAAAAGAGGAGTGGTGATTTTACGCTCAAAGCTCCTCAATTTGTTGATTCGTGTAAAGTTTTTTTAATGAGAAAAACATAATGCAGATTTAAAAAATGCATAAAAGTTAGCACAAATAGCTATTTGGCATTTTAGTAAGGTTTTCCCTGGCTCTTATAATGAGCACAGCACCCCAGATAAGGTCCTGCTCGACGTTCTTCGACTTTAGTTTTTAGCTTATTGCCTTACTAACCGTTCGGGCTATACAAATTTACTCCCGTTAATAGGGTAGGGGTGATGAGGGTAGAATATAGGTGAAATGTACCTATACTTGCATATATAAATAAAAGAATAACATTTAGAAAAAATATTTCGAGAATGACCAGCTGCGAATTGAACCCCGATCTCCCCGTTGCCAGTAGGCTAGACTAAATGAGACTTTCATTTAGTTTACGTACTCACTAGTGCCGCCATACATGATTTTAGTTGAGATTTTTATTCCTATTCTCGAACAATATTTGGTTTTGTGTTTGTTGCGCTATCTTTATGCTAGCAGTTTGGTCGACTTCACTGGTCTTGGAGTAAAGTGCTCGCATCAAGACCCGGTGTTCGTGGGTTAAAACCTCGCCGGGGTCAAAGGATTTCTTTCGAGTGATAACAATTCATAGCATAACTTCTTTTGGAGGGAAAGTACCATTGGTCCCATGTTGATTGTGGTATGTAAGATAACCCTGTAAGGTTTGTGAAAATACCTTTCCCGGCAAAATTGTTAGGCCCTTTTGTTCTCACTCATAAAAATTCTCGTGTGCTTATATAATCATTTGGTTCAGAAGGCGCACGTAAAATACAAAAAATAAATAAAACTAGTATTTGGACCCGTTCCTTACCCAGGCAATAAAAATTCAAATAATCAAATTAATACGTTTAATACCAAACAAATTATTATCATTAATCCGGCCCTGCTACTATCCATCTGTTATACACTTTTAATTATAATAACGGAGTAGAGCTAAGGAAAATATATATTAAAGTAAGCGTATCCGCATTTGCGTGAAGGAAGCGTGGATAAACACTTAGGGAAGAACAGCCCTCGGTCCTCGTGGCTGAGATTTGAACCCAGAACTTCCAGCTACGAGCAAACCAAACATGATCCTGAAACTTATCTCGTGCATCCAACGATTCAGATCTATTGAATAATTGTTCGATAAAATATCTCTTTAAAATATTTATTAGTGTTGTGATTTATGAAAACATTTTCTTACGAACTTAATAGTTTTAGTTCCTACGTTGCATTAAATAAACTATTAATATTTTAATGAAAAGTTATAAATGAGAAAATATGTGTTTATTATTACTATTATTAAACTATTAGGAGGAAGATGTATAAATTGTTAGCTAATCTAAATACCTGTTTATATTCGATATAGATACAATTTAAATTCAAACACTTATCAAGGAATAGCTATTTAATTTATTTGTTTGGAGTTTTGTACTTTATAGGGTAGTGGTTTTTTGTTCCCCATGGGCACGGTTTTAATTTTTATTATATTATTATTATTATGTTTATTATTCGCACACTTTCGGTTATACCTACTTACGCTAAGGTGCAATGGTAGGGTGATTGTGAAATCAAATGGAGGACCTACAGTTTAACGTGGGATCCGAACCACTGTGGAGGCCTGGCACTCCACACATTCACAAGTTGTGATTTATACACATAATATCAGACGTGAAGGATTGAGTCCCGGACCCATAGCAGAGAAGTCTCAAACTAGTTTACGTAGTGAAACTTGATAAATTTATTTTAAACTATCATAAATATATCAACACAAAAAAAAATTTACACATGGACTAAATAAATAAAATAATATTACTTATAATGTATTGCATTTTTATAGTAAAAAAACAAACAAAAACATTAAAACTATTCTCACTGAAGAATGTCTATTTGAAAACCAGTTTGGGACGTCAGTTGCAACACACCCTCATGGAACTGTGAGGGGAGCTAGCGGGTCGTTGAGCGGTGGAGGAAATGGCTTCAAGAGACACACAGCAACCGGCCGGTAGACTCAAATTGAAAAACAACGATATTCTCTTTTAAAAAATACCACACTTGATGTACTGGTTCAGAAAACTGTTCAGGTGAAAAGGTATTCAATTATGCAGGGGGTGAAATAATAATTGTTTACATATTTTCTTAAGTTTATTTTTAATTAATAAATATAGTTTTTTAAAATACGACCCTTCTTCAAATTATTAATTAAAATACATATTTTTTTTTTAAATCTAAATTATTCAGGAAATAGCCAAAGAGATAATCTTTTTGAAAACAGAGACATAAAATTTTTGAAAAGTTATTTTGGGCGTAATCATGGAAGAAAAATCATAAAAATTATTTTAAAACCTTGAAGTTCAATATTTTATATCTTTTTAATGGTTGGATTTACAGAAACAAAATAACTTTCTTTATAACAAACAACCTTTATTTTAATAGGAGAAATATTTACAAATCTATTAAATAATAACTACCATCAGATTTAAGGAGGTTAGTAGTACAAGTATTTTAGATATTTGGTGGGAGTTCCACCTTAAGGAGCACTGAGAAGGATTGCAGATATTTAGAAATACCAATTTATTTAACAAGTGGTTAGATATTTTTAAATATGGTTTTCATCAAGATGAGGGTGAAAGTTCTGAACAGTTAAATAGTTAAATTTTAATTATAAGTTGTGTGTTAAATGTGTGATATCTTATATAGAACCGTATAAAACAATCCCAAAAGTTGTGGTCCTATAAAAGCATGACTATTTGATAGAGGAAGGCTAGATACCATACCGTGTGGCAACCAATGTAGGTCTATAATAGCTCTTTGATGCTATGTATTTAAAATCATTAATGTATACTTAAAATAATAAAAACTCGTAATTTTCCGGTGTAAATTAAAATTCCTACAATCAAGTAATTAAAGTTAAAACAAAAATATAGGATAATTTTAAATAGCTCTAAGGGTTTCTGTTATTTAAAACTACGTAGTAAACACTAACTTTAAACTATTGTATTTTGTGTGAGTACATCGATGCAGGCCGGATAATATAAAGATATTGCAGACAAACGGGCCGGTCAGCTATCTATATCTCGCTGGTCGTTTGTTTGTGAATCCTGCCTTATCATTCGACCTTGAAAGAGTGTTCTGTCTGTTAATAAAAATTAAATCAGTTTGAAAGTTTAATTAATCATATAGTAAAGATAAAATTATGTATGGTTTATTGAAGCAATTATTCAACATATGATATACCCTACACTCCATTTATCTTGAAAGCTACCAAGCTTTCTTTTATGAATTACTAGCAATCCAGCACGGCGCTCGTGACCCACTGTGGTATAAGGATTATATAAGCACCCTTCACGCCTCCTGTGGTGCCTGCACCTCTGCAACCTAATTCTCAAACAGAAAATATATTCTCTTCACAAATTTGTTTAAAATAGCTTGATTAAAAAGATATTATAAGATTTAGAAATCCTGCTTCAACCCCCTTCCGTCAACCTATGTTAAACATTTCAGATCTCTGCGTGCCGTAGATTTGGCTAACATCGCACACAAACAAACACCCACACACAAACACTTCCTTTTATTATCATAAACTATGATGTATCATTGTGGCTTATAAAATACGGCTATAGACTAGTCTAGTCCATTAAAGTATTGATGTCATATTTAAGGGAAAACCGATTGTTGGCTACATAGATATTATTTTTATACATGAGATACCAAATAAATAGGTATCTCAAAATGCTTTCCTATTTAACATATATTGTTATTAAATTAATGGTTTTTAAATAAGAACTAATGAGTATAAAAATACACATACAATTTAAACGTTATTTTATCATCACAGATTAAGATTAGATAATTACATGTTTTATCGTTTGATCTCTTAAATATGTAGCTGACTATCTTGCATACAAGATAGAACAGAAATTTAACTTTAAGCTCTGCATGAATACATTAACAAAGTGTGTTGCCAACATGGAGTCTTATTATTATTATTATTAGCACCGCATAACCCATTCGGGTTATACGCACTTACGCTAATGTGTAATGGTAGGGTGATTGTGAGATGAAATGGAGGACCTACAGTTTAACGTGGGATCCGAACCACGGTGAAGGCCTGGCATTCCTCATATTCACCAGTTGTGATTAATACACGTCTTGTCTGAGGTGAAGGAAGGGTTTGGTAATCAGATAAATCTGTGCTTGGATCAAGGATTGAACAGCGGACCCCCAGCACAGAAGTCTGACACCTTACCCCTAGATTACCAGGTCACCAACATGGAGTCTTAACATGATTATATCTCAATAAAGGTCATGATGACTTATTCCCTACAGATACACTCACACACATATCCTAGAAACATTTATTGAGCAATTTCCTTATGTGCAACACAAAGAAGGTTTTGTACATATAATGTTAGGAAAGGCATTGAAGAAAATAAGGATAATATACCCTCATTGACTTAAGCAATTCAAAAAGCACAAGCTGTTTAGCACAAATCCCCTCCTTAAAGTTAGAATCCACAATCACTTGCTGTGGACTGCAAAGAAGAATATTTAATGTTTAGAGAAACCGACTCAGAACATATGGAACATATTACACCAATAATTTCATCTCGTTGAGTGAACTTCAGAGAGTTGAGTACTTGTGACTTTAAGCTCATTTTGATCCTAATTTAATGTAATAAATCAACTGTGTTTTGACATATTTCTATGAATCTAGACTGTAGTCTCAAAAGCAATATTTGTAGCGTGTTCCATTTTGAAACGTTGAAATAATGTAAGGGTTTATAAGAAGTTTTAATGTTGAATGATTATGATTGTTTTATAAACAAAACCAGCTGTTTGGCTTAAGCTTTAGGTTAACAATTTTGGCTTTTAATTAGTAGGTTTTGATAAGAGGTATGTTTCAATAAAACATTTAAGTTGTTAAAGTGTATAAAAGATCAAAAATGTACCGGTATCTAACTAGACACTTCATAAGATTGTATAATTATAGTTGATAGGGTAAAAATAAATACAATATTCAATTGATGGACATTATGATTATATAAACCCAAAAACTTACACAAATGGCTAATGTAAATATATGCTACTTTTTGCTTCTTAAATGTGAATATTTTACTCCATAGTGTCATTGAGCCTTTAGTTGAAAGTAGTTTTAAGAATGTCAAGAAATGTGCTCACCATTGAAGGGTATAAGACTATGATTTGTGCTCATCTTTATGTAAATAGACAATGTTTACTTTTTCTAACATCTTGAAGATAAAGGTACTTTGCTCGTAAAAGAATCAAAATTTTGGTAACTGTCAACCCCCCAGAAAAAGAAAAGGTATTTTTTTGCGATGCCGTGTGCCTGTGTGTCCATATCTAGACCTAGAGCTGACACCATTTTACTGATCAGGCTAAAACTCAGTATTGTATGTGGTTCATACAAGGTTCCCCAGAGGAGTTTTTGGAGTTAGAGGGTAGTTTACTAAATGTAAAAAAGAGAGAAAACAAGCTATCTCGAAATCCACTGTAACGATTTTTATTAAATTTCCTATCTGGGCATTGTTTATCATTATAAACTAATAATCCCATGAACATAATTTTAAAGGCAATTTACATAAGCAGATATTGCCAACTTTAATCTTATATTTACAAGTATTTGTGACACGAAATAACTCATTATTGTAAGGTTGTAACAAAATTAGAATTCAGAGAGAAAGTCTTGTGTGGTGCACCAAACCATTTATTTATTTAGGTAGGCCTAAATTAGTTATTAGCCTTAATAATATAACACAAGTTAATATTATACAACTTATAAACTTGTTTGTAGTTTCGTCTTTATTAAAACATTATTTCTCATTTAGTAGATACCAAAACTAATATCATAGAAGAATCATCTATTGGGAAAACATTTTCTAAGTTAATTTCGGCCAAATAGTCCATTTCACATGCTATTTAAAAATAATATATCTATATATTATAAGTGTAAAGCACATTTATGAGGATTTATTGTTTTCTCTCTTATATTAAACTAAATATTGATTTAATAATATTTACACGAGTGTGGATATTTGGGATGAGACATTAGTGCTTAAAATTCCAAACTACAAGGCTAATTATACCTTTAGAGACAATAAATGATGTGGGAGAGTTTGTGGTTTTGTTAGAAGAGCTTAATGGTTTCAAACATGGACATTTGAAATTTGTAGTAAAGGTTCCTTATTGGCTATAGACCAGAGATAGGATCGAATTTTGTAAAAATTCATCAACTTGTAAGAGATGAAAAAGGGGGTTCAAAAGGTTCCAAAATTCACTGATCGTGCATTTTTTGGACTAGTGGACATAGAGCCGTGAAATTTAAAATGAATATTTATTTATAGAATTAGGCGAGAAGTTCTTAGGGTTTTTCAAATTTAATCGCCTAAAAGGATGTAAAGGAGAAAAAAACGGCAGTAAATTCTATGTCCTCCAATCAAGATGAAATTTGATATATGGGGAATATCGGGTCGCAGAATGCTAATATGAAATTAATTTATGTACGGAAACCACACGATGATTCCCGAGGTGCGTTGGTAAAAATGTGTGTTCAAGACTACCAAAACTAATATAAATAAATACTTTACAGGATGATAGAAGATTGAAATTGTGCAGACAACAAATGGGATCCCTCCAAATAATTATAAAAGTATGAACATTTTGTTTTAATAAGTGCGACTCTGGGACATATGGGAGGGGATATAAACAGAATAAAAACCCTTAATGTGTGCTAGCAAACTTAAATTTGATAGTCGTTTAGGAGGACAACTCCAAATAACCAAATGAGTCTTAAAAATGGAAATTTCTAAATTATAGTTAGAAAAATGAGCTTAAATATTTACAAAACTAATAGAAACAACTAATTCCCAGTGTGGTAGAAAATTGAAATGTACAATTAAATTAAAGGGACATGTCAAATTACTATAAGTCTGTACATTTTAAATTTTAAACGGGACCCCGGGAAATAGGGTGGAGGAGGGGAGGGGGTAAGGGGTTATAAAAATAAAAACAACTTTTAGCTGTCATAGAATATTAAAATTTGTTAACTAACCAAACTAACCAAATAAATGTTAATATTTAAAATGTATAGGTGGGAGTTGAAGAAATGGTAAGGTAAAGAGGTGGGCTCAACATTCACTAAAACTAATACACTCGACAACTTCTCTGTGTGGCGGAGAGCAAAGATTCGTTATATTGATCTAAATAAACAAAACTATGTGACGATTTTAAATTATACTGTGAGAAATGGGGGATGGGGAAGCTAAAGCTAGAAATAACCTTTGAGATGATGTTACAAATTAAAATTTGAAAGACTGGTAGAAATGAAACTCCAGATATCCAAATGAATGTTATAGTGGGTTGATTTGTTAAAACCTTATAAAAGTATTAGAAACAACCTCTTCCTAGTGTGGTATAAAACTAAAATTCTCCACATAGGCAAAGATAACACTCCAAATAACTATAAAAGTCAACAACAAATTTTAAGTTTAAAATGGGAGTATAGGGAAAATAGGGAATTTATATTAAAAAAAAGTATGGTAGAAAGTTTAAATTTTGCGTACTTGTGGAAGTACGGCTTCAGATAACCAAATAAGTCTAAAATTATATATTTTGAAGTGGGAGCTATAGAAATGGGGAGGGAGAAGCGAAATTTTTTATAAACCAGTGAATAAACTAATTTTATGTGTGATATAGAACTGAAATTCGTCAATCAGAGATAGGGACCACCCAAATTTCAAAATGAGACTACAGGAAATAGGGAGGGAGGAAGTGGGGGGGGGGAATAGGGGTGTACTAGTAGGAGGTAGAAAATTTAAATTTGTCCGGAATGTAGAGGGATAACTCCAAATAACCACAAATAATTTTAAATGTTATTTCTAAGGAGGCTGGTGATATAGGGGGTCTCAAACTTTTTAAACATAAGGACTAAACTACTTCTCCAAGTGTCAGATGATTGACATAAGTCAGGCGGGTTTAAAGACAAACTCAAAAAGTATCAAGGCCTGATTTATAAATTTAAAAATGAAGGCTCAGATAATAGGGAGGGATGGTCCCCTCACAATATTTTCAAAGCTATCTTAAATGCAATTTTTGTAGATATAAAAGCTTGAAATTTCATCATGTAATTTAATAATAAAACAGGTTTGAGTTGCTTGACAGTGATACATTGTTCACGTTAATTTACTTAAAAAGTTTCTCATCTAATACTGCTATGCTTTGAGAGATATAAAACAACTGTTGATATCACCAAGTGAAGGAAATTAAACTATATATTTATACTGGAGATATATTTATTTATTTAGGCCAAAAATATTTTGATAAAAAAAACTGGATAAACATTGGCGTTTTCTCGAATTCCCTACACTCTTGAACAAATGGAATTTCAAAATTGTAGGTCCGGAAATGGTAGCGCTTAAAATGTATTCAACCAAAATAGAACATTCTTTATGATGTGGTTAGGTTGACATTTGGTAGCCATGTAAAATACCATATAAGCTAACTAAATAAGTCTTAAAATTTCAAATTGGAGTTGTGGAAGCTACTGGTAGTGAGGGGCACGGAGGGGTTTGTAAATGAGAGTAATGGGGAATGGCAATCTTTCCAAAGAAAATATACTTTCATGCATGAGAGAATATTTAAATTCACCAAGTTGTTAAAAAGGACCATCCCACATAACCATAAAAGTTAGAACGTTTGGAATTTCCCAATCTATAAAAACTTGATATGATCCAAATGCAGGTGCACTTTACACTAATTAAACCTCCCTCTTCTCTAACACAATAGCGTAATTAGAAGTATATTAACGTTTAACTCGAACGAATATTAAGGCACGGTGCTAACAAAAATAACAAAATAGAAAATGTTATTGATTTTGACGACAAAAAATTATACTTTCTAAAAGGCTCTTTTTATAAAAGAAGATAGGACTGTAGTAAGATATTTGGAACACAAAATTTGTAAAGGCAGAATAAAAAAGTCTAAAGTACTAAAAGTAAATCAACACACAAACTAAAGCCTATCTTAAAGTGGATACATTATATTTACAAACACATAGTTGTTATCGTCTATCTGGGAGTGATATAGCAATTAAAATAAAACCAATTCAGAAGAGATAACTTGGATAATAATGATGGTTCTTATTAATATGTTTCTGTAAAAGAGTATATTATTTAATTTATGCTCGTTGGTGAAATGTGATGCTCTTTTTTCAAACATGTTTCTTTGATCGTGCTTAGGTAAAGTTTTCATTGTAATTGGAGTACGACGGCCGCCCTGCGATTGCGCTCGTTTGTGCACTCAGATTGTAGACTAGGTAATATTTTCCTTCTAAGATGTTTTATTTATTAATTACAATAACTGAGTTGTGATTGCCATTGTTAGCTTATGATTACGAGGGAACTTGCCAAATTGTGACAGCTGGATGTTCACCAATAAAGCAAGAATGTTATAGCTAAATACGTCAAAGCTCGATTTAGTACATTACAAAATCAAGGTGGCCAAAATATTATGAAATATATCACTTTCCAAATTTGTTTCACACATATTTGAATTAAATTTCTGTTAACTCGTATTTTTATATTATTATTGTATTAATTTTTTTTATGAAAGTGATCATAATTTTAGTTTTAAACCTATCCAGACTATATAATCATAACCTTTTTTCTTTACTTTAGTAGATATTTTTATACCAAACACTTAATAACCATAGATGTGATTAAAACAATATTTGGTTATAGTTAAGAATATATTTCTTTTCATATATTTTGTATTGTCAACAATCTTATTCACTTTACTAAATATAAATATTTATTTTTTAAGAAAATCTGCAATTATTAATTGAATGAAAATGTTGTTCTATTATAGTAAAATAATCTTATACTGAAAGAGTTTTCAGTGTAATTTTTTTTTTCAATATTCATTTATATTCCCCTTTACTAAAATTAATAAATATTTAATTTTCCATACAGACACGAGAAGGTATTGGACAAAACATTATGAGCTTTTTGTTGTGTAATCCTAAAAGCGCGTTTAAGAAAATAAGCTTCATTTCCAGACTTGATTTTAATATAAACTGATTTAAAACCGATTTGTTAACTTTCATTGCACGAATATAAAATAATAATATTGATACTTAGTACCGCGTCTACTACCCTTTTGGGTTCTACGCTTAAGTACTAATTACGCTAATGGGCTATGATTTGAGGAGGTTGGATATAGAGGACGTAAACCCGCATTTGTGTGGAGGAAGAGTGGAAAACCATTTAGGGAACTAAGTTAAACCAAGCGGGATTCGAACCTTGGT